>CM039141.1:2201767-2477186 GCA_022036555.1 Microstegium vimineum
TTTGCATGCCTACAAAATGTTTGTCCTTAGAAATTGAAACCTCCTTCTGGAATGTGGTTTCTTTGGCACAACATTTCCCCTTATACGTGATATTTAGAAAGCATGCAAAAAGTTTAGTTGTTGTTTCTGCTGTGCTAGTTTGCTTTTTTCATAGGAGCGCATTTTTCTTGATAATGCTCTCTTCTTTTCCTTTTGGAAAATGTGTCCTTATCTTTAGCACTCCCTCCGTTCCCAATTATAAGACTCTTTGACTTTTTTTGGTACATCCATTTTGCTATGTATCTAGATATATAAGGCGTTTTGACTTTTTTGGTGCATCCATACATAGCAAAATGGATATACCAGAAAAGTCAAAGCGTCTTATAATTTGGAACAGAGGGAGTAGGTGCTAGTTACCATAATTGCATTTAATTTTGCTTCCGTGTGATCTGAAAGCGGTCACTCATCTTGTTGCAGCAACTGAAAAGGTTTTTGTGGATGAAGGCCTTGAGGTTATTGGTTGGAGACCTGTTCCTTTTAATGTATCAGTTGTAGGTCGCAATGCAAAAGAAACCATGCCTAATATACAACAAATATTTGTGAAAGTTGCAAAAGAAGATAATGCTGATGACATAGAGAGAGAACTATACATCAGCCGAAAGCTGATAGAGGGGGCTGCAAAATCTTTTAGCTGGGCAGATGAACTTTATTTCTGCTCTTTATCAAACAGAACTATTGTCTACAAGGGAATGCTTCGATCTGAGGTTCTTGGGCAATTCTATTTAGACCTTCAGAATGAATTATATAAATCTCCTTTTGCCATATATCATCGAAGATACAGTACAAATACAAGTCCTCGATGGCCTCTTGCTCAACCTATGAGGTTACTTGGACACAACGGAGAGATTAACACAATACAGGTTTGCATTAACATCCTCAAATGGTGCCTTTGATTACTTTTAAACGAGTATCTTGTTTTTAGTTTCTTACTAGGATGCTCATGCAATGTTTTGGTACTGAAATTACACAATCCTTGAGCATTATTAATAGGGTTACTTTTTCCTTGTAGGGGAACTTGAACTGGATGCGATCGAGGGAAACCACACTACAGTCTCCTGTATGGCGAGGTCGTGAGCATGAAATTCGCCCGTTTGGTGACCCTAAAGCATCTGATTCAGCGAATCTTGACAGTACAGCTGAAGTAAGAAACCGTGCACCTATTGCTTTCGCTGAAATTATAGTTGCAAAGCCTGCATTCCGCTCACCCAAACCTGCATCCATTTTTATTTTTCCACTCGATGTCACCTATAATACTGCTGCTGTTATTGTTAAATCTTCACATCCTTTCTTGCATCAGTTGCTGCTAAGAAGTGGTAGAAGTCCTGCGGAAGCTCTTATGATTCTCGTCCCTGAGGCATATAAGAAGCATCCAACATTATCTATAAAATACCCTGAGGTATGGCTATTGACATGCATGCATTCCCTTCCATATTAACCTACACAGACATTCTGTCTAATTGAGTTTGTTTTGTTCTGTATTTAGGTAATTGACTTTTATGAGTACTACAAAGGACAAATGGAAGCTTGGGATGGACCTGCTTTACTCCTATTTAGGTAAAATCGTTTGTATGCCCATATAGGATTGTCAATTATTCCATATTTTCTTTCACTCTGAGTACCTGATGTGAACAACAGTTTTTTAACCACTTTGGTTAAAGCCTTGTGCTATAGCAGATTTTACTTCTGTGCACCTAAAGGCAGGGATGAAATCTGTGCACCTAATTGAGCTATGTATTGTTGTTACAAGTGGCATTGAGTAGTATCCTTTTTAGGAGGTATTTTGAACGTAGCTGTTGAAACCTTGTGAGCCATGCTAGGACTGAGTTCCCACATAGGGGAGAAGAAATAATAATAGGCAATAAACATAAGAATAGTCATAGGATAAAGACCATGAAAGGCATTACTGAATTGGTCTGAGACTGAGTTTTTTAGTGTAATTTCATGCATAAGATATTCCAGTGCCACCTTTCCAACTGAATATTTGCCAACACAGTGGTGGTGCTTATAATTCTTTTTAAAAATATATATATTTTTTATGTTCAGTGATGGAAGGACTGTAGGAGCAACTCTTGATAGGAATGGGCTCCGTCCAGCACGCTATTGGAGAACGTCAGATGACTTTGTTTATGTCGCATCTGAGGTAGGTTTCAGCTGTTTCTTTCTTCTGTACAAAATTATATGTTCAACAACAATGTCGTCAGAGAAAATTGTTCTTCTCATATATATAATTAAATATCCATTTGGAACCCTTGAATTGGAGCATTTGGTTTATCTGCCAGTACTTCATTGCAGATATTTTGACACCCTCTATACCAAATCTCAGAGTTCAGATGTCACAAGCTAAACTAAATGTAACATTCAGTAAGTACTGTGTCCATTTGCCAATATGTAGGTCTGTCAGTTAGGCTAGGTGATTTGGTGAAACCATTAAGTTATAAATCATGTAATGTGATGTGGCAGTGACTCTTAATTTGTGATGTATAAAAACTTTTACTGCACTAAACTTTTTATCTTGCTCTTGTCTATACAAGTTTGTGGAGAAATGTATAGTTCTTCAGTTGTCACAGGGAGGATGCCCCCCCCCCCCCCCCCCCCCCCCCTCTTTTTGTCATTTTTGGTTTTGCAAGATCACACCTTGTGACCATCTCCTGAGCGGTTTGGATTGATGTAATTTTGTTTTTAATATTTGCATAAAAGTATGCCTGAGTAGTTGAATTGAGTTCTGACCACCTTCTCAAGTGCTATGTGAGTTCATGTCAGGTTTGCACTGATCACTAATACTGTCAATGGCAACCTACAGGTTGGCGTTATACCAATGGATGAGTCAAAGGTAGTAATGAAAGGACGATTAGGTCCTGGAATGATGATAACTGTTGACCTACAAACTGGACAGGTTAGAATAGAAACAAATAATCTTTTATCTTTCTTGCTGTTGACTGCTTCAGAATTTTGTACTACGGATTTTAAACCTCATGAACCATCCAGGTGCTTGAAAACACAGAAGTAAAGAAGACTGTGGCTTTAGCAAGCCCCTATGGAACTTGGTTGCAAGAACGCACACGTTCGATAAAGCCTGTCAACTTTCTCTGTTCAACTATCATGGACAATGAGACTGTTTTGAGACATCAACAGTAAGAATTCATAAAGCTTTGTCCATTGATCCAACACATACTAAGATCTTTTCTTTTACTTGTCCAGATGTGGTATTGTGGAACTTTATATGTTTGCTATCGTCAGAGTTTCTGTGCTTGAATGCCTGATGCTCTATATGGCGCTACATGTTACTGTAATGATTGCATTATAAACAGACAAAAGTGTTCATGATGTTTCATAAAATGCATCCAAAAATAGTGTTTTTGCTTGTAATTCCATTGTGCTATGGCCAATGTTGCCACTGATCAAGCTAATTTTAACATTTTAACCTAGTGTAATACCTAGCTATATTTACTTTTAGAACAGAAGTTGCTCAACAGACAAATTCCAAGGGTTGTAGCGGCTGTAGGTATTAGATTCATAGATTGTTGCTCAGGCTGAACATTAACTTTAAGCATACTGTTGTTTCCTTAGGGCATTTGGCTATTCAAGTGAAGATGTACAAATGGTGATTGAAACAATGGCTTCACAAGGAAAGGAACCAACATTTTGTATGGGCGATGACATTCCGTTAGCTGTATTATCACAAAGATCACACTTGTTATATGACTATTTCAAACAGCGGTTTGCGCAGGTTAGTAAGTCCTTGCACATTTTTACCTTTTTAATTAACTAGCCAAGGCCTTTTGAGTCCAAATTGATTGATATATCCATTGCTCTCAAGTAATAGCTTTCTCCTTATCACCGTGACAGTAATAATTATTTAATGTCTTGCTGCACAGTTTTGTATTCCTTGGCAAACATTCCATCTATAGCAGAGTTGGTAGTTGAGAAATTTCATTTTTCTCAGGCACAATAAAGTGTTATTGAAGTACCGGCAAATTCTAGGCCATCTCAATCACATTCAACTCATTAGTGTATGTGTGCAAAGCTTGGTCTGCTGTACTGCGGAATTCAATATTGTCACACCAAAACCCCCAAAAGATGTAAATTGAGCATGCTCTTAGTAACTTGGTCATATGATGACATTTTCTCTGCGGAATCTGCTCTCCTCATTTACAAAAGTTAAGATTAATGTCCTCTCAGCTTTGTTTTCCACGAGACATAATTTTCTTCCCCATTCTAGGTTACAAATCCTGCAATTGATCCTCTCAGAGAAGGTTTAGTTATGTCTCTTGAGGTTAATATTGGGAAAAGACGCAACATCTTGGAGGTCGGCCCTGAAAATGCTGATCAGGTATTGTACTTAGTCTCAAATTAAGTCTACGACTTTACATTTATTCTTTTTTGGGTTCAATATCAAAACACCACTATTGACCTTTTTTAGGTTGCGCTATCAAGCCCTGTGCTGAATGAAGGTGAACTAGAAACTCTATTGAAGGACCCAAAACTGAAGCCCAAAGTACTGTCAACATACTTTGATATTCGTAAAGGTCTAGATGGTTCACTTGATAAGACGATTCAGGCTCTATGTGAAGAAGCTGACGCTGCTGTGCGGAGTGGCTCTCAACTTATTGTTCTTTCTGATCGTTCTGAAGCACCTGTGAGTACTGATGTTTAACATGTTAGCACATTGTTTGAAAACTACTACTATCTTTTTGGGTCCATTTTCCCCAATCTTTTACATATTTGAATATTTTGACAGTAAAAGTTCACATCTTTATTTTCAAAGTGTACTTGAGATCTAAATGTATATTTGACATTCTTTAGGTTTTGTGCAGTTTACCAGAAAAACGACATTAAAACAAAGTGGATAATACCATGTCCATTTTTAGCTGTGTCCATATAATAATTTACTTGCATATAAATATATAGAAGGAAACTAGCAAAGCATGGTTGTGCATCACTATGAGATGCCTACAATTGTTAATGCTTACATATGGATGTCACTACAAGCGGGCACATATCAGGCTAACTGCTCTTATTACACTTCACAAACATTTGGGGCATGCATCCTGTTGACCTTAAATTGTCCCTTTCCTAGCTTGGAAGCATTCCAAAAAGATACAACCACCTCAACAATTTATTTCCCATCAACATTGGCTTTCTATGATTTTCCTTGTCAAATATAATGTTCTTAAAACTTCCCAATCTTGGGAAAAGGAAAATTAGCATTAACTACACTAATGATGCATGATGTAAGCGAATGTAACAAAAAACTAACCCAAGGCCAGCTTTGTACTTGGATCGTTCTATCTTTTAATACAATGATGCACAGCTCTCATGCGTATTCGAGGAAAAAAGAAAATGTTGCATTTAACTTGAATGAAATTTGTGAAACTCTCCTTTTGGTTCAAATTTTTTTCTTAAGCAATTTTGGTTCAAATTATTATTGCTATTAATAGTTTATGATGCAATTGAGAGTGGATTTTTTTCCCCTCATGCTTCCTAGATCTCAATTTTATATTATGGATAATGTAGGAACCAACTCGTCCTGCCATACCAATACTTCTAGCTGTCGGTGCCATCCACCAGCATTTGATTCAGAATGGTCTCCGTATGTCTGCTTCTATTGTTGCCGATACGGCTCAGTGCTTTAGTACACATCACTTTGCCTGTCTGATTGGATATGGTGCCAGGTATGAATTTGTTGTCACCAGTAGATTTCTTTCAATAATAGATACTCTCTACATCCACAGTTGCAAGCCTATTTTGTCTTGCACATATAATAAGAAGACTTTCAAATGACTATATTGCCATTTGATTATTGTATCTAGAGCCTAATAGTTAATGCATGCATGTAACCAATGCAAAATGTGGTATTATCGCGCATATATAGGAAAAAAAACTTATTCTACATTGAAATATGAAATAAGCCTTACATTTGTGGACAATACCATTAAAAATTAGTGCTTACATTTGTGGACAATGAAAGTGGTTCATTAGTTATATTTGCTTTTGTTGACAGCCTCATCGAGCATAAAAAGCATGCCCACATTCCTAATCTAACGTAACTTACAAAATAGATAAAAAAAATTGCATACCCTTTAATTCATAGAAATCACAACACAATGATGTCTTCATATAACATGTCTTCATGGTTCCATCTTTGAAAGCACTAGCATGTTGCTAGGGTTTGAACTCTGGTGGGATTCATATTCCCAAGACTATCATCATTCACCAGACCGTGACTTCAAATCATGGATCATAGGAAATATAGGCATATAGCCATGGATCAACTGCACAATAGTAATGTCGAATATGACCAAGTGTTGACGGAAGTACCAGTAGACATCTGGGAACTAACCAGTTTCACAATAGTTATATTGGAGTTGGATCCTAGAATTGTGCCAAGACATCTGGGAACTCACCAATTTCACATGTGTTTTCGGCTTTTCATCAACTTAAAATTAGGTCAACTTGTGTACTTACAAAAATAGGTTTAGTTTGATGTAAAAAAAAGGTTTACAGTTTACTTTTGTTTTTGGTTACTCTATATCTTCTTCTTGAATATACTAATATTCTTTCCTGTATTAGTGCTGTGTGTCCTTATCTGGCACTAGAAACATGCCGGCAATGGAGGCTGAGCAACAAAACTGTTAATTTGATGCGGAATGGGAAGATGCCCACAGTGACCATCGAGCAGGCACAAAGAAACTTTACCAAGGTATGTTTTCTCTAACTTATGAGTTATGACCTGTTTGTTGAATGTTGTTGTCCTACTGAACATAGTTCAATCCAATATGAGCATTTTACCACATTTGAGCCCGTAGGTCCTTGTTTGCATGCTAATGCGCTATGCCCGTATTGTCATTATTATTTCATTTTTGATGATTTGCCTGTCTGTTCTAGTTAACATAGAGTAAGATCTCACAGTCCATTTGATTTAATGGTACCTTTTGTTAATGTGTTCAATTGATGTACTTTCCAGGCAGTAAAATCAGGTCTGCTCAAAATTCTTTCAAAAATGGGTATCTCACTGCTCTCAAGGTCTGTCTATCTTTGCCATCCAGTTAAAAGAGTTTATACCGATATTATGGTCTTCCACTACAATTGTTTAACCCGTACACATTGTTTCGACAGCTATTGTGGAGCTCAGATCTTTGAAATTTATGGTCTTGGTCAAGAAGTTGTTGATCTTGCTTTCTGTGGAAGTGTATCGAAAATTGGAGGTCTAACACTTGACGAGGTAGTTAAAATCAAGTAGCAAATGCCACAAAAAATGTCTAGTATTCCTATCTGCACTTTTTTTTTTCTTTCAATTTTGCTCTTTTGTTTGTTCTGGCACACTGTTTAGAAGCCCCCCCTTCCTGTAGTTGATTTACATTTTAAATTTTATATCTTTGTGACTTACTAATACTTCTAGCACTATACTTGTAAAGCTGGGTAGAGAGACCTTATCATTCTGGGTGAAGGCATTCTCTGAAGATACTGCGAAGAGGCTACAAAACTTTGGATTTATCCAATCCAGACCTGGAGGTAGTGTCTATCCTATAACTCATGCTAAATTTTGTGTTTTGGATGCATGTAATCCTGGCGTTTTCTTACAGTACTACGTTGTTTTATCATGATGTGTTTTTTTCATGATGATCTTATCTCGTTTTGGGTGTGGTATTGTATGCTATAACACATACTGTTGCATCGCTAGTTTGTGATCTAAGTTTATTTCAGCTTTCCTAGAGATTTATCAATAAAGAAGTATCATCGTACCTGTCATGTAGCATGATAATTTTAAGCCGTACTTTAGCTTATTTATTTTACTTGTGGAGATCCTCCAACAGTACTGCCTAGAATGAACTGCATAGCTACGCCTCTTTTAGTCTAGATTTAATGCCATCTTCTATCTTTCCCTCAAACATACCATCTTCTAGTTAGTACAGCATAATACTTGTTGGACAACATGTTTTGGGCCTTGTGGCCCAGGTATTGTCGCCAGGCTATGTGCCTTGGAAGTCTGGCATGTATTGTAGATTGACTTGTATTTGGTAAGGGATATCGGAGGACGACTCTGTTTATAAGCCGCCCCTGTCCCTACCTATATATATACATATACCATGTATCTCTCTAATAAATCTACTAATTCTTGCCGTATACTCTGCTTTCAGTACTGAATTATGTTTTTCTTTTGAATAGGTGAATACCATGCGAATAATCCTGAGATGACCAAGCTGCTGCACAAAGCAATTCGTGAGAAAAGAGATAATGCATACACTGTCTACCAACAACATCTTGCAAGCCGTCCTGTCAATGTAAGTAGTGATCCTTCAGGTAGCTAATTATTATTTTTTGTTTACCATGAAGCTCACAGTGTCTTGTTTCTGTAGGTTCTTCGAGATCTTCTTGAATTGAAAAGTGATCGTGCACCTATTCCTATTGGCAAAGTGGAGCCTGCAACCTCCATTGTTGGACGTTTTTGTACTGGTGGAATGTCCCTAGGAGCCATTTCAAGGGAGACACATGAAGCTATTGCAATTGCAATGAATAGAATAGGTGGAAAATCTAACTCAGGAGAAGGTGGTGAGGTAGGTCATATAAATTCCTTTACATCATAGCTCATTATATCTGTCAGGCTTTTCAAGTGGAATCTGCAACATAGAATTGCTTATGGACTTGTCATTTTGCACAGGATCCAATCCGTTGGAATCCCCTCACAGATGTTGTTGATGGTTATTCTCCAACACTTCCTCATCTCAAAGGTCTTCAGAATGGTGACACAGCCACAAGTGCCATTAAGCAGGTGGATTATCATAGTTCATTTCTTTTCAAACATTTATCAATTTTACTTTTTTGTGCTACCTGGTTCTTTCTCCTTTACCTTATACTATATATATGAATTATAATCAATGCAATTGTGACCATGACTTGCTACATTGGGAAAGCTCACGCACTGTTGGATATATGCATTTTTTTCCTAAAATGGGGGAGCTAACCATAATTCTTCTAGAATGGAAATGCATTTACTGTTTGCGAGTGAACTGCCTAGACATTGGTACTGCTGCCATGTGTCTGTTCCCTGAGAAGGGATCTGGTCATCGGGATCTATCTAGATGTACTGGAACTCCTGTGCCAGATATTAGTGAGATACCAACTAGCAGCTCTCATAACAGGAAACTTCACAGTAGCATATTTCCTTCTCCTTTTTGTTTATTGTTCTTAAATACAGCAGCGTTATGTATTCTCTCTGGTGGACTAAAGTATTTGGCAAGTTTTCATTAATACTATTCTTTTACAGGTTGCATCTGGGCGTTTTGGAGTTACACCAACATTTTTAGTAAATGCTGACCAAATTGAGATAAAGATTGCGCAAGGTGCAAAGCCTGGTGAAGGGGGTCAACTTCCTGGGAAAAAAGTCAGTGCATACATTGCTCGTCTGAGGAACTCTAAACCTGGAGTTCCTCTAATCTCCCCACCTCCACACCATGACATTTATTCTATCGAGGATCTTGCGCAGTTGATTTATGACCTCCATCAGGTTTGTCTCCTGAGTTCTGACTATTATTGATGGAATGTCAATTAGTATATTGATATTATAGGAAAACCACAACAGCTTACAAATGATAGTTTTCTGTGATACTTGGATGATACTGGGTCTCTTTGGTTGCTTAGTGGTTCTACTCCAACTAGTTATGCTGTTAAGTTTGTGGTTTCTGTTTCTTTGTATTAATGGAGTTATGCAATTAATATCTGGTTGAACAGATCAATCCTAAAGCTAAAGTGTCTGTAAAGCTTGTGGCTGAAGCTGGGATTGGAACTGTAGCTTCTGGAGTTTCGAAGGGAAATGCAGACATAATTCAGGTTAGTGAAGTTCTTTTTAATATTTTGTTCATAAACTTAACTAATGCTTTTAGTGTGCAAGAATATTCACATAAATTGACTGTGGCTAACTTCTTATACATCTTTGTATCTAAACTTCAGTAAGGTTTTCTATATGTTTTAGTTGACTCTCATGAGGTTGCATATGTTGTTTTTTACTATGTCATGTTACTGGCACTTGCTGTGTGCAACGTGCCATTCATGGTGATACAACTTCCCCTGTATAATCTATATCTATCTATATATATATATATATATATATATATATATATATATATATCAAAATATATTTGCTTACAAAAAACAAACGTACGGTAAAATGAGCTGTGAATTGAAGCATATCCGGGGGAAAAAAATTCAGATATCTGTTAAATCTTCAGAAAATTTCAGCAGGATAGTCTTATCCAGAAATACCATAAGCTGTGTCACTGCACGCCTATCCTAATTAGTGGATGAATGGACTAAGCCTAATAACACTTCAGTTCAGTTCTAAATTTAACGGAATGCTGCAGCATTTCAGGACATCATACTATAAGCTCATATTCAGTTGCTCGCAAATGGTTCTCTCAAAGGCCTGCTGTATTGGGTGAATTAGAGATTTTATGTGTACTTATTTTTGTCTTCCAAAATAACTGTTCTTACACAGATATCAGGTCATGATGGTGGTACTGGAGCTAGCCCAATCAGCTCCATCAAACATGCTGGGGGTCCTTGGGAACTTGGTCTTACAGAAACAAATCAGGTTTCCTACATTTTTTTTGCTGTAATTGTTTTTTCCATGAAATTATTTTCTGTTTTGTAATGCTAGTTAACTTCCTCCAGACACTGATACAAAATGGATTGAGAGAGAGGGTAGTACTTAGGGTGGATGGTGGATTCAGGAGTGGTCAAGATGTTCTTATGGCTGCTGCTATGGGGGCTGACGAATATGGCTTTGGTTCTGTAGCTATGATAGCTACTGGATGTGTCATGGCACGCATTTGCCACACAAATAATTGCCCAGTTGGAGTGGCTAGTCAGGTAGTAACAACACAAGTTCTTTTACCTTCCTCTTATTGGACTACCTCTTACATTCTGCTCTTGTAGAGAGAAGAGCTCCGTGCAAGGTTTCCTGGTGTTCCTGGTGATCTTGTTAACTACTTCCTCTTTGTTGCCGAGGAGGTATGTCATGATTCTCATTGCTGATGCTGTTTGTCTTAGCCTTGTTCCTTGATTGATTTTGCAAGACCTGCCTATTTTTTAGGGATAATTGTAACTTTTGAAAATTGGTTAATTCATTTAGGTTCGAGCTGCATTAGCCCAGTTGGGTTATGAGAAGCTGGATGACATCATTGGACGAACAGATTTGCTTAAACCAAAGCATGTCTCGTTGGTGAAAACGCAGCACATCGATCTTGGATACCTCTTATCAGTATGTATTGGCAGCCATTATTATTTGAAGCGTTAGCATATCTTCCATGTGCTTTCTATTTAAATGAATGGCTCTTACATCAGAATGCTGGATTGCCCAAATGGAGCAGCTCCCAGATTAGGAGCCAGGACGTTCACACTAATGGCCTTGTTCTTGATGAGACTATCCTTGCAGATCCCAAGGTAGTGTTTTTGATAAGTTCTCGTAGTTACATGGACTAACTTGAGTAATGGTTGTCCACTAAACCTGATTTTCGAGTATCATCGATCAAAGCAACTCATAATTCCATGTTAATGAAACTAGAACTGCTGTATTTATGGTCCATGCACAGCCTTAACCTGTAAAATGAAATGCAGTTGCTAGGAACCCAAGTTTTATCTGCTTGGAGCACCATTATTTATGTTATCTGTTTTGCAGATAGCTGATGCGATTGAGAATGAAAAGGAAGTTTCCAAGGCGTTTCAAATCTATAATGTCGATAGAGCTGTCTGTGGTCGGGTAGCAGGTGTGATTGCCAAGAAGTATGGAGACACAGGTTTTGCAGGCCAGCTCAACATCACGTATGTTCAAAATATCATTTTGCATATGTTTATTTATAACAAAAGTAGGAACTTAATCTTTTCTTGGACGTTTCAGGTTCAATGGAAGTGCAGGGCAGTCCTTTGGTTGTTTCCTGACTCCTGGAATGAACATTCGGCTAGTTGGAGAGGCCAATGATTATGTTGGAAAGGTACTAAATATTGAACCCTTGGAACTTTTTTCTGGGCAACTATATGAAATTTGAAACCTTTTTTTTTATATATATAATTTTCTAGGGTATGGCTGGTGGAGAACTTGTGGTAGTTCCTGTAGACAAAACAGGATTTGTTCCTGAGGATGCTACTATAGTTGGAAACACTTGTCTGTATGGAGCTACAGGTGGTCAGGTATTTGTGAGAGGCAAGGCAGGAGAAAGATTTGCAGTTAGAAACTCTCTATGTCAGGCAGTGGTTGAGGGCACTGGAGATCATTGCTGTGAGTACATGACTGGTGGCTGTGTAGTTGTGCTTGGCAAGTTAGTAGAACCAACAGAATTCTGTTTTGGCAATTGTCTCCTTTTCCTCACATCCTTACACATGCATATTTCTTAATTTACAGGGCTGGGAGGAATGTTGCAGCTGGAATGACTGGTGGCCTTGCCTACATTCTAGATGAGGATGATACACTTGTCCCAAAGGTTTGCAAGCTCCACCACATGATGTGATTTCTATAAAATTAAGACAAAACCGGTTATGTTTTTTTTATAACTTTCTACTGTCTTAATAATAGGTTAACAAGGAAATCGTCAAGATGCAGAGAGTGAATGCTCCAGCTGGGCAGATGCAGCTAAAGGGCTTGATTGAGGCCTATGTTGTAAGTGAACTGCTTCTCTTTACGAGAGAAGTTCAGTGTATCTTTTTAAAGTCGTGTATCAAATGTTGTCCATCCCCTTACTTTTATGTCTTTTTGATGTGATTCAAAAGGAAAAAACGGGCAGCGAGAAAGGTGCCACGATTTTGAGGGAATGGGAGGCATATCTGCCGCTGTTCTGGCAACTGGTACCGCCCAGTGAAGAAGACTCGCCTGAGGCTTGTGCAGAATTTGAGAGAGTACTCGCCAAGCAAGCAACCACCCAGCTGTCTGCGAAGTGATGGAATCAGACTACAGGAAGGTGTTCTCTATTTGATACTCCTCGCGAAGTGATTTCCACTGGTGGCTTCAAGAAAACCGAAAAGCATAACTGGCATACTGAGGCACCGAAGTGCCCTTCTGAAGACTGCAATTTTGTGGAGGCTCTGCCCACGCCATCTTTTGGAATTGAGCTAGAAGAACGACCGAGGGTTCTTCTCGTCGCTCGTGCACCCTAGGTAACCCCTGTAAATTGGTTTGCTGACGTTAGGCACTGTACATGATTCTTGGCTATTGCCCTTTGTAATTATGTTTTGGTTAGCTCGAAATGGAGGCATGCAAGTCGCATGCGCAATAGTAGAGTACATGATAAGTGGTAGGGTCAAGTTGGATTGGAATGCTTGCTCCGTGAATGAACGAAACTATGCTTTTAGCGTCATGCCCGTGGTGTGATCGCTCTGATTTGTTAAGGTTGGCATCCAATGTTCTTTTTTGCAGAATCCAACGGTTTTCTAGCGAACGCTGGAATCCAATGCTTAGCGTGGTGACATTTATTGTCATTGAGAAGTTGAATTTAGTTTTAAACAAGAATTCCGTGATCTGCCGCTGAGAAAAGTAGAGCGTGGGCCAGGTGACAAATGTTCCATTTATTCTGAAGGCTAGTACCACTCGATACAGCGTGAATGAATACACTTGATTGTATGCCAACATTTATCAGACCTCTCGTTCTACAGGCTTTATTTGATATAGTCGGATTTGTATGTGGATTAATATGATCCTCAATTTAGTTCAAGTTCCACTCTGATCCAGCCCAACTTATATACCATATGGGTTAGGCTGGATCAGAGTGAAACTTAACAAAATTAGGTTGAATCACATCAATCTACATGCAAATCTGACCACGTAAACAAGACCTTGAGAATGTAAAGGCTTGCTTGATGCCCATGTATTCACTTTAATCTACATGTGTTAGGATGGTTTGGGATGGAATTTGGTTTAATTTCTATATCGACCCAAGATAGATACATGGACATCTAAATAAGGCCTATAGTTCTTTGTTGGGTTAGATAGGGATTGTAGGGGAACTGAAGAGCATTACATCCTCTCCCTTTGGGGGAGAGAATTAACCGAACAAGGATCAGCCACATAATTGACACAGATCAGGTTTTCGAAATGGCAACACTTGCCTCTCCTGCAGTGGAATATATCCCCAAGAAAAAAGATGCATCTATATATTGCCAAAAACATATAAAAACCGTGTCACAATCCCCTTAACTCATTACATACAAATAGATACAAAAGCAAAACAAAATCACGCTTGAAAAAGTCCGCTGCAAGCACTAGGAAAACAAGTGAAGGAAGGCAAGGGATATACATTCTCACTACCAGCTTCTACAACGATAAAGTGAAACAAAAAAGAGATTCTATACCAAGAATATACAGAGACGTGGTACTGCAGCAATGAACATCCCCTACCTTGGGCTGTTCCAGGGAGATGAAGGTTTGTATGGGAAACCATGGGACGTGGATCCATGCCCTAAATCGAGGCTGTGGAGCTGTTCCATCAATTGTGACCGCCGTTCTTTGAAGAAATCTAGCCTGGTGGTTAGTTCAACCAGAGTGGATGATGGCACAGACGGCGGTCTCCCATATTCGACACCCTGCTGCAAATCACAACAGGAGATTGAAAACTCAAACATTAGTATTTTCCCTGAAAAACATTAGTGCAGCATAATAACCAGGGGTTTCCTTACTTCTGTTGTTCTGGGGATGTTCACCAACATTGGCCCACCCTCTGCAGGCACACTTGTTGATACCTCCCTTGAATCACTCAAGGAGGTGTCCAAGGAATGCTTTACAGAGAAAGGCCTTGAAGAACCATGAGATAGCACATGCTGCTTGATGCTTCTCCAGTGGGATGTGCTCGGCAAGCTCTCCTGTCAGAATATCAGTGTGTCTTAGCGTCATCTGGCTATAATTCAATCATAGACATTATATTTCTCTTTACTGTCTATTATCATTAGTGTTTGATACTTTGATCTACTCAAAATGGTTGATTAGGGTCTAGGTCCCCCTATACTAAGTAGAGCTGATTGAGCTTCTAAAATGCTACTACTAAAGTGCAATCATGGAGCTCATATGTCAACTAGCTTGTGATTTGATTTTCTCAAGTTGTATAAAGTATAGCAAGATGAGATTTGCAAACAGCTAACCTCATTTCTTTGCTTCTTCTCTTGATTACAGAAAGCAACGCTCCTATCAAATCCAGTTTGGACAATGTTCCTGGTAGCAGTAAAATAGTGCATATTCAATGAACTGTAACTTGTAAAATAATTAGGGAATATGATACATCGAACAAGCTTGCAAACATTCTGCATTTGTTATGTTACTAAAATACATAGCTCCCAAATATTTGGACTTGCAGGCACATAATCTAACAACAGCTGGAAAGAATAATAAAATATTGTCTTACTGCGAGAGATGATTTGGAAGGTGTTGAGGACGATCATTTGCATCTACAGAAGAGCCATACTGGTGATGGCGCTGTTGATTGAGTTGGAGATGCAGCTCTGCGACCTTCTGTTTTAATCTTGCAACATCAGCTTCTGCGAGAGCAATTTCCTCAAGCTCTGCCTTTGTCTAAACAGAAGTTCATAGAAAACAGAGGACAGCACAAAATAAGCCCAGCAAGTATGTAACTGTCGAGAACAACTTGCATATGATTTCAGTACCTTTGAGTCCATGGAGTGCGAACTAGAAAATTGTGAAGAAGACATGCTTAGTCCAACCTCCAGTGCAGCTCTAAGATCCCTTTCAGCCTGTAGCTGCTCTTGCAACCTTGACACCTAGTTAACAAACAAGTATGATCATACTAAGCACCAAACTCTCATAAAGAGGCACTTGCTAAAAATATCATGTGGACAATTGTCTAGAGCTGGTTGCAACAAAACAAAATATAACAAATATGCACACAACAAATGATTTCTGATATATTTTGGGTGCATAAAAGCAGACAAATCATATGCTATTAGAATAAGGCATACATCCTGTTCCAGAGCCACACGGCGCTCATGTAGTGCTTGTTTTCTTCTTTCCAAACTTGCCTGTAGGATTGCATTACCTCTAGCCTGAGAGACATATATAGTTAGGTTGCAAGATTCACCTAGATCAAGAACTGATGCACATGTAATCTTCTTTTCCTTACCTCCTTTGTAATCCTGATCTGCAAGTCATTCTTCATTACCTCAAGTCGTTGGATAGCAAGCCTGCAAATTTTTGGGAGGTAATTAGCATAAATCATGTATTTTTTTTAGGTGAAAAGCTTTAAGAATCGAACTCCACAGTACAAAGCAATCATGTAAAAATGTAAATTTAGTCTGCAGCATGACTAGGAACTTACTCTTCTTCACCTGATGGATCAACTAACTCTGACCGTTGGCCCTTTCGTGCCTGCATATGCCATATGTACAAATCAGTAAGGTCAACATACTACAGTCAATCATTTTTTTTTCTTGAAAACGCAGGAGAGCTGCGCATCATTATATTAAGAAGAATAAAAATGGGACAAGAACCCATACACATCCACACAAAACCACACACACTACACTGCTGCTGCTAAGACAAAACGCCTGACAAAAAACTAAACCCGACCAAAAAAGGAGGGGGTTAACCACCCGGAGCGAAGGCGCCAAGAGGTAGATCAACATTTTTAAGAATAATCTGAAGAAAATTAGTGTGCCATATAGAAGCGTGTCTGGTAATGCCTTCCCTAAGATAAACATAATTTTTGGTGGAAGATGTTACAGAAGCATAGGTCGACCTATGTAGCATAAAAAAATATGAACATATGAAAGGAAAAGCAGCAGAAGAGCAGACTTATTGCTTACATTGCTCCGTCCCCATAAGTTAGTACGCTTCACATGCTGCTGAGTTCCATTGGGTTTGCTAGAGTGTCTGTCATTGGAATATTCAGCTGTACTACCAGGTAATGGAATTCCAGCATCCAAAGACAGAAGAATCTCTCCCACTGATAATGGTGTTTCATGAGTGGACACCAGATTTGATGGATCCTTTCCATTTTCTGTTAAACGACTTAGGGGAGCATCATTTGAATCTACATTTGATTCAAATGTGTTATCCTCAACAGAGAGCTCAGCATCTGGATTATTGCCATTAACTTCCTGTTGTCCACGCAATACAGTAGGAAACCAAATCGTGTTATGACATCAACAAATGAACATGCTACTCAAATAAAAAAATGAAAGCCTAATCTAGCTAAGCTTTAGAAGGGGATACAATCTAGATAAACATGTCTAAAACATGACCTATAATATCTTAAACTTATTCAATAACATATGTCCTCAGTGAAAATGGAAGTAAACTTTTCTTTACATTTCCTGTATCGCCTTAAAAATATAGAAGGCAAGTGCATGGTTAGTAGCACAATATGTCACTACAGATAAAACAGAAAAAACATATCAAACCTTGTAGTCATAGAGGTTAGCACAGGCACTTGCACTGGTTTCACTCAATTTTCCACTCAGTATTCGCTCGGCATCATCTAATTCTTGATCTACATCATTCTCTGCATCATGAAATCCATTATCCTTGATATCCACAGTTTCATCATCAGTTGATTCTTCACTTCCACTATCTCCTGTTTGAGAATCAGGTGATAAAGAGCACCTGAAGTGCTCATCCTGTAAAAATAATGAACATCAACGGCAATGTAATGATGTGGAATCAATCACATGCAATAATGATAAATATCTTCTAAGATAAATGGAGCAAAAACTAAACAATTTAATCATCTTATGCTGTCCACAATAATAGTATAATAATGCGTATATTAAGGACATTGGGATAGCACAAGAAACTCACATTGAATATACTCTCATATTCCTCTAATAGAGTAGTTACAATGCCTTGAGCACTGTTAGCAGCATTTGCAGCGGCAATAAGCTGAGCAGCAGTGTCACCACTCATGTCAAAGTCATCTTCCATCTCGCATTCACCTGCAAGAAGGGGACGCAGCAAGAGCGGGGCCATACATGCAGCAACTGCTGATGGAGTCATTCTATTCTCGGAAGTATGAGAAGCAATGGTATGCATCATTTTCAAAATTCTGCAATCATAGATTTGTGATTTAGTTAAAAAAACAACCTGACATACGATATCACAAAGCACAATTCCTAGCAAATTTGATGACTGCATAAAACTACGAGTACATGCAAAGATATATGTACATTTAGTAAATTTTGGAAATATGCATGTCTTCTATCACTTGAAGTTGCATACTTCCAAAAAAGAAAAATGTTCAGCGTAAGCTTGAGCAGACAAGGGAAAGCAATTTAGAATGTACTGTCCAAGATTATATGCTATCAGGTAAAATGGAATCCAAACACAAAATATAGCCATGTGGACAAGAAATAAGCTAACCTCTGTAGCAGCCGCCTATTAGGCTCAGGAAATGTTTCAGATATTGCTGCACGCATAGATTTGATCCGAGATTCCTTAATTTCCAGACCTAGGCAAGTACAAAGAAAATGAAAATGATATGTTAAAGATAAACATATGGAAACAAAGAAAGCTGTAAAATCTACAAAAATATCAGCCAGGAAATCAGGTAAGCTCTAACTAATCTGGTCACTGCATATTTGCTTGAAAGAAAAATATCTTGAAATCTCATATGTTTAGCTATAGGAACCGATGACAATATGCATTGACCATGACAGGAGCGTGCTGTGAACAAGATGGAAAGATGTACAAAAATACAACAGTTCGAGTAACACAGTTACTAAGTTCAAATAAGACAAGTTGACACAACACCCTCCATAACCAAGGAAGCATATTCAGATTAACATGAATAGAACACTTACGGAAAGCTTCCAATAATGCTGTACAGCAGGAAGCTGGAACAGGAGAAGATGGAAGCTCCCGGAGAACATGCTGCAGATACATCATACATACATTCAGACATTGGGCAAGCAGGAAGAAAAGAACTATTGGAACTCTTTAACATTAATCTTTATATAACTACATGATGATAATTACAGAACAGGACCTTTACACAGTCACCAACAACATGAGCATCCTCTTCTGGTGCAAACTCTGTCCTTCCTGGAATGAAAAGATACAAGCACATATTGAATTATATATGCAACGGAACTGAAACTAAAAATCAAACTAAGTAACCACAAAAACCTTGCTCATATTCTTGCAATCTCCTGTCAACCTCCTCCACATCTGCAGCTTGACGCAAAATTCCTTCCACCTTTATTCCTGCAAGAAATTATTCATATTTCAAACAAAATATTTACAACAGTAAAGTGCAGCAGGTTCTGAAATTTGGTGACAATGAACATTGCTTGGTCCTACCATGTTTCTCAAGGAAACACAAAGCTTTTTCCAGAAAAGAAGGACTGCCATCTATATCTTCTAGTGCAAGCAGTATTGGCCTGCCAACAACTAGTGATTTGATAGGTCTCTTCTCTCTCCCTGCAGTCAGTAGAGGAAACATATGAAAAAAAAAACTGATATATATTAAGTTCATAGAGAAGAGGAGCAAGTCACATGATAGTATAAACTGTAAAGGAACCAACAATTCGGAATAGCCCCTTCATATACATCTGTTGTGTCATTGCGAAATATCCCATGATGCCCCATCACAAGAGCTGCATTGGGAGCTTGTGCAAGAGCTTCTTCCAGTGCTGTTTTCCACTCGAATAAATCTTCAGAACTTTCTGCCTGTATATTAAAAAAGGAGGCATCTTATATAAAAGTTGAAGAGGCACTACAATGCATGAAGCAGAATCATACGGCTTATAATTGTACTTTTGGGTTTGCTCAAATGCACTGTTTAGGAGAAAGGCAAGCATGTGTACCTTCAAGGTGAAGGCACGACCATCACGTCCATCTGGAAAAAGGACAGTAAGCAGCCTTTTGTCTTCCCTGACTACTACACTGCAAATGAGTGCCAAATACAGCAAAAGATAAGACACGGTAAGTTATTTATCTAGAGAGAAAGGTACACAAACGACAAACATCTTGAGTACATTAAGCATGATCACTCAAGATTCAAAAGAATATTTGTCAAATAGACACATACCTCCCAGAATTATTAAGGTCAATTCCCCCCAATGTAAGGTTCACTTCACCACTTCTTTGTGGTAATGTACTCTAAAAATGTCAAGATTAGTTGCTAATCAAGGAAATAGAACTGAGTGCTACTGGCATAACTCATAAACTATATTAATATATATAAAGGGAAAATATGATAATGAACATAGTTACTGTAAACTTTCTATGGCACAAGTATACCATAATTTACATTGTGAACAAAGAGCAGGGATACTAACAGGATCACTCTTGAAGAAAACCAGTGATGTTCGTGTGAGGATGAACCAACGCTTTTTCCATGATTTCCATCCGATTCCTAAAATATTGTGATTGTAACACTGTTACAGTCTGGAACCAAAGGAAAACAATGTGTGCAGCTAATAGTTTTACCTTTCGATGATATGAAGAGAGGGCCACTCTTAAATACCTGCCAGAAGGTAAGACACGTCAGAAATACTGTAATAGTAACTGTTAAATACAGAAGAACAGATTTAAGACAGCAAAACATCAAATGTTTTCTTGTCCAGAATTCTAGTTGAAGTCTGACTGAAACAAGCAGTAAACAAAACACAACAAAAGGTCAATGAAAACCTATGTATCACAAATTCACAACGTATACAGGTTGAACCATCGAGGGAAGTTTCCTAGGTTTGGCCGTGAGATGGCTCTCTAATCAACAAATGAATGCTAACAGGCTGCTATCCTGCATTCTCTCTACTTACCTGGCATCTCATCTTCATACGAAATCACTCATCCCAAGGGGTAAAAAAAGGCGTATGCCCCTGGTAGCAATTCAACAGAGGCATTACCCAGTTCAATATCTAAGTTCACTACAAAACATCGGAACGCCTCCATCAGGTACGGAGACTACCAAAAACACTCACTTCACATTTCCCCCAGTCAATACCGCCCAACTCCTACACGAATTTGAGGTTGGCATGAAAACCAGGCGGACACCGCTCACCAGGTCCATCACTGTCCAATCCAACCAAAACCCAGAAGCATCAGCAGCAGAATCAACCAAAGCAAGCAAGCTCATCCCCCACCGTCTCGCTCGCGCGCTCCGCCGCAGGCAGGCAGCAGCCACCACCCGCCCATCCATGAAACGCCAACCCCACACCGGGGCGGCTGGTCATCCCCGCAAGCCAGAACCCAAAATCCCACCACCAAAAAGCCAGCCAGCCAGTAGAGCACCACCAACCAGAGAGCAAGGCAGCGGGCACCAAACGCACGCCAAAATTCCAAGCCGGGAAGGAACCGGGCGACTCACCGCGTTACCGGTCGCCGACGCCGCGCCGCCGCGCGCCTGTCTCTCAGCCGACCCAGGCGCCGCCGAAGCCGCCATCCCGTCGCCTCCGCCTCCTCTTCCTCAGATCGTCCGCATCAACAGTGACACGGCGCCGCCGCAGCGCGGAGGACACCGAACCAGCAGCCGCGCGACGCAGCAGCTAGCACGGCAGCAGCATTGGATCCGCCCGCCGCGATCTGCCGCACTCCTCCCGCTTGCTTGCGCGCGTGCGTGAGTGCGTGCGTGCGGTGGAAGAGTGGGGGTGGTGCGAGAGCGAGGATTAGGCCGCTTGCGGTGGTTAGGATTTGGGGCCGCTCCCTCACTCGCTCGGGTTCTCGCCCGGCCGGCCCGGCCCGCCCCGCCCGTGGAGTGGAGGTGGGGCGCGTGGGTGCGTGGTGGTGCCGCCCTCTCGCTCTCTCTGTCTCTGTCTGCTCCGTCCGTCCGTCCGTCCGTCCTGGCGCGCGAGGCGACACCGCGACAGCGACGGCGGTTGGGATTACGCGAGCGAGGGAGGGAGGAGCGCACGGACGGACGCACGCACGTACACGCCGCGCTGCCGCCGCTGGCCGCAATCACCTTCACCTCACCTCACCGCTCGCCGCCTCGCCCCCGCTCTCAAGACTGGTCAGGCAGGCTGGCAGCCGCGGATGGATGGCTGGCTCGTTGGACTTTTGGAGTCATCCGGAGTCCACATGGCAGCTTGCGACGGAAGCCGCAGCTCGGCCTCGGCCTGTGTGGTGTGTGGTCTTAAGCTTTGTTAATTACCACCCGACCCGCCTCTGGATCTGCCTTAATCTCGTCCCGTTGTTTTAATTGGGTAACTCCCGACACGCCCTTTCCGATATGTATTGCAGAAGCTCGTAACATGGGTCCTGATAAGCCCCAATTTACAGCTTCTTCTCCGCTAATAAAATCAACTCCTTTAACTCGTTCTAAAAAAATAGGATTCCGTGTAATAAGTTGTTGATATTCAACAACTCCTTGTACACACGACGTGGCCACGTTTCTTTTTTCTTTTTTTTTCAAATTTCAACAACGTCCATCGAGTCAAAAATCAGGTGACCTTTACGTTTACGTTTTTGTTTCTTTTCAAACAGCATCGATCCAAAAATCAGGTGCCCGTTACCCTTTTCTTTTCAAACAAAATCGATTCAAAAATGAGATGCCCGTTACATGAGCACATATGGGGATTTGCTTGTCTAGGTGTTTGTATTGTATATGATTAAAACTTTGATCATAATTATTATTGCCTTTTGTTTTGTTTATGTTGTGGTTGCGTCTAGTACATCTCTTATAGGCAACAAATATATGTAATCCTACTTCTGTGAGAACGGTTTGCTAATATATTTTTTTTTAAAAGAAAAGGTATTTGTCATCATGAAAAGGGAGGGGGGCGGGGAGTGATCTCGGCAAATTGGATATACCCTATTGATGAGAAACAACGAGTGCTGTTGGATTAGATTAATTCTATTCCTAACGTGTTAGCTAGATCTGCCTATACTATTAATACCCAGTACTAACTAATTAAAACAGAATGCCACGATTGCGATTAGCCGGGACAAAAAATGCATGAGAAGGTTTCCTTGAAAGGGGGACAAATTAAATGTGGTTGGACCTTCCCCTACGTAGATTGGCCAGTTTAATACGCCTAGGTTAGGCCAGTGGCACTAATAAAAGCGGCCTTATTATACAAAAAAAAGTGCACCACCAAACTGTAACCAACGACATGCCAACACGCAGAGGACTTGTGCTGGTATGAAGTGTAAAGCACATATACGTTGCCCCAGGACTTAGGCTCCATATCCATGGTGTGCCGGCAGGGCAGGAATGGATTAGGCGCAGAGTAGGTGTAGGTGTAACTTAACCCCAGCACGTACATGATTGCGGGAGGAAACCACGAATCGTTATCTTATTACGCGGAGGCGGGACCTGTATCAACTTTGTACAGTACGGTATCTGATACCGGCGGTATTTGATTCTACGACGCCGGAAACAAACACTAAATAATGGAATCGTTTACCCGCAGTAAACGAATCACGTTACATTGACGTGAACCAAACACTATGTAGGTACGAGATCAGCAGCAGCTAGCAGAAAAGCCCACAAGTTTGGCTGATGATAGAAACGGCGTCCCGCTTATTATTTTTGTTTAGTGCAGCGGGAAGGTGGTCGCCGTTCGCCGACTCGGCGTAGGCCGCCGTAGCCTTGGCTGGACCTGGACCTGGACCTGCACATCGGCGTGGCGGCGGGCGGGGTTGGAGACGAGGGCCTTTCAGGCTGGGCCGGCCATCTGCGCTCGCGCTCACAGTCATCACAGGAGAGGCCCGCCGGCCGGCCGAGACAGAGGTTGAGGACCACTGGTCTGGTCGGACCGTCGGAGCCGCCGCGATCTGGTGGTGTTGTGAGCTTGTGCCTGGATGGTTGTTGAGGATCTGAATCTGATGAAGGGGGATGTCCTCTTGGTCCTCCACATGTCTCCCCTTATCATCATCAATTCAATTCGTTTCGCCCACAAGGACGTGACGTCAGACCTGCTGCTGCTGTTTTGCACCGAATCCAACTGGTTCCGTTCAGGGGCGTTCCGTTGCGTTGGACTCGGCGGATGCTATTTTTCGCTTGAGATTTCTTTCTTTTCGTGTGTGTGTGTGTGACACTGTGCACGCAGTGAGTAAATCCAGAGGAGCTTTTCAGATCAGGTGCACGACAAAAAAGGGTTTATTTTATTATTGCTGCTCTGTAAAGCGTGCTTGGTGTTGGTGAAGTTGGAGATAAACTAGTACATTATAATTAATTAATTAATTAGCTCGTTTACTTTGAGAGGCTGCAAAATCATGATTGCGGATGAGTGTCATATCATAGCCACATCAGTTGGAGAATGTAGGGGTGCAAATGAGTGATCTTTAGGTGTATCTCTAAACCTTTTCAATTTAAGTATTTATATTATTTCTTCAAAAATTTTAAAAAATAATAGAAATATTTAAACTAAAGAGGTTTAGAGGTGCACCTAAAGATTATCCTTTCAGACCCTTACGAGAACGTAAAAAATAAAATCTCAGGTTTGCACCAGCACCATCACAGACACGGACTGCCCGTGTCCGTGTGCTGTACGGCTAGTACTTGCTGTAAAAAAGATTGTTCTCTGAAGGCCCAGCAGAAAAACGATAGCCGTTGTACGCCTGCCTCCGGCCTTTTTACTGACAAGATGCATGCAGGCAGCAGTACAATCGCATTCACATGCGTGTGCCCCTGTCATTTTGAACCCATAGTACTACTGTACTAGTGTACTACCACTGCAGTAGGAATCAGCCGCATGAACCTTTGAAAAAGAAATCTATCTATCTAT
This sequence comes from Microstegium vimineum, assembly GCA_022036555.1. Taxonomy (NCBI): domain Eukaryota; kingdom Viridiplantae; phylum Streptophyta; class Magnoliopsida; order Poales; family Poaceae; genus Microstegium; species Microstegium vimineum. The sequence continues at coordinate 2,226,461 of CM039141.1, forward strand.
CGAGACAAAAATAGGCTCCCAAACGTTCGTCCAAAGAACGTGTGCATGTCCGTACGTCTTTGCCGGTTAATCATCATTCCTTCGTTTGCTTTTATTTATTAGGTGAAAATTCCAACATCTTTTACAGTTTACTACTTTCATTCACATGCTCGCAGCTTCGTTTCTACTGCTTGCTTCTGTAGGTACTCCTGTCCTGGTTCGTAATCTTACATTATAGGTCTAGTTAACTGCTTAGCGCAAACTATCATTAGTTCGACTAAGTTGGTAGTACTTACTACTAGTAGTAAATAATAAACTGAATGGTTTGAGACGGGAGCGTTTGTTTTTGCACATCATGTCGTCCATAAAAGCAGAAGATCAGCATTTTAAAAAAAAGGCTCGATTAATGCTAGCAAACTGGACAGTTTCGTCTGTGGAAAATTCAGGAGTCAGGACTACTAGCTAGCAGGCTGCCAGAAAAGAGAAAACATCTGTCAGGTTTCGTTCACTGCACTACACTAGGTTCCCTTTTCTCTAACGCTACGTTACCACTGATGATATGCAATTTCGATCTCTCAAGATAAGATCCGTGTACTTCAATTAGTACGGCTGCCAGATTTAGTGACGGAGAAACACTGAATGCGGCTTCAATTCACGTTAATCGTGTAAGGAAAGCACGGACGCATGCAATGCAACCTGGATTTACCATGGCACGCCTTATGTTGTGTACGTACGGCCCTTGATGTATCGATATCTACTTTGGAGCAAATAAAGAAGTGTTCGACAGATCCATATACATGAATAGATTCATTTTCATATATAGGAATTTTGAGAAAATTGGCACGGGTTCTAATAATCTCTTAAAAACTCTTCTGTTTCTATCTCTCTCCTCAAATTCATATGTTTTGATCGTGTTATATCTTGATCCTCCACTGGAGCCTTCTAAATTATAAATTCTTCTATCTATATTGTAAAGTTGTGTTTACTAACGTAAATTGCACCAACTTGCCAGGTGGGTGTATTAGATATTATAGTCCAATAATCTTTAAAACGTTCTAGCTAATGCAAGATGGTGCCAAAGCCAAAGTTTGGCACAATATATGATCACCCGTTGGCACGTGCTATGCACTTGAGGATGGTGGGGAGTAGTTTAACATTGGTTCTGGCAATTACGAGATGGACGTCACGAATTGGTTGTTTTATTAGGATCACTTAAGCTTACTAGGGATGGAGTCACATCAAAGAATGCCAAATAGGAAGCAGCAAATACGCTTTCGATATCGTAACGCGTAGAAACTCCTGAACAGCATTCTATGCGGAAAAGCGGAAAGAGTAAGCAAAAGTAATCAAGCCGCTAAAACCCTAGCTTCCCCTGCCGAACGGTCGCCGCCGTCCCCCGCGCGCAAACATGCTGCTCCGCCGCCTCCTCCACTCCTCCCGCCACTTCCGGCACGGCCTCCGGACCGTAACTCCGGCCACCTCCTCCTCCTCCTCCTCCTCCTCTCCCCTTCCATTTCGCCGCCTCCCAGACCCCTTCCCCTCGCGCGTCCTCTCCCCGCGGCTCCTCTCCACCTCCGGCCGCGACGACGACCGAAACAAGCCGTGGAGCTTCGCGGCGGACTCGGGCGATCCGGACCCCTTCGCCAATGAAGATGCTTCCGCCGCTGGCGCTGGTGAGGGGCCGCCGGTAAGATCGACGCGCGCCGCCGACGAGCCCTGGGCGACGGGGTTCGGCGGGGAGGACGGCGAGAACGCCGACGTGTTCGAGGGGATCTACAAGGAGGCTGCTTCGGCGGCGCCCGCGCGCGGAGAGGCGGCTTCGGCCGGCAATGACGAGCAGTGGACGCTGAGTGGGGACGACGAGGAGAAGGACCCCTTTGCCGCGGCCGTGCTTGGGGAGGGGATCGATGGGATTCAAAGTGAGGAGGGTGCTGGGCTCGATGACCTCGATGCCGGGGAGGACCCTGAGGATGAGCTGAAGCGGCAGCAGAACAAGGCGAGGGAGAAAGAGCTGATGGAGATAATCAAAGGTGATAATCTACAACTGATTTTGTGTAAATTTTGTTTTGATTTCTCTTTGGTGAGTGAGACGATCAAAATTGGGAGCATGATCTGGTTGTGTTCATGTGTGATGTTTTGATTAGTTGGTTGGATAACTGATCAAGTGCCACACTTTGAAGTTACAGAATCATATTTGGAAATGTAACAGTTTCCTGCACTTGTAACGAAAGCTGCAAATGTTCGTTTAGATATTTTGTAAGAGTGACCTTAAGCCTCAAGGCAATTCATCTTGAAGATGCCAAGATGCAAATGCTCAAATGTAAATCTTGGCATCCAGTGAGCATTAGATTTTCACCTCAGGTGTAGCGTCCATCTTGTAAACTGCACAATATAATAAGGTAGCATCAAAATGGTCATATAGCTTATTTATTACTTTGGTGTTCATGATGCCTGTGCTGTTAGACTTGACTTATCTGCTATCGCAACTCGACCATGACCATAGTGAGTTGCCTGGTACTTCTAAATCAGCACTACACATGTAGATTTCAGGGTGGGTGAAATCATAGTTTTATGATTGCAGGTTCAGATTGTGCATTTGTTGACAGTTCGTTGCCTTTCATTTTTTTTTTGGTTTAGTTTTTCTTGTGGATTTGGCTATCAATTGACATGTGTAAATCAGTACTATGTGCAGGTGTCTGTGTTACTGAAATCAATATTTTATGGTTGCAGGTCCAAATCTTGCTTTTGGTGATCTCATTGCTGCCTCTGGGATCACAGAGGGAATGATTGATAGTTTGATCCTCTTAAAGGATGCCAGAGGCATTCCAGGATTGCCTCCCCTAACTGAAATAGAAGATGAAGCCATCCAGAAATTGAATGCAAAATCAAGCAGAGCTGAAGTTGAGCGCCAAAAGCAAGAGGATATTGCTAAGGCACGAGTAGGACAGGTTGATGAGAAAGGAAGAGCTTATGGAACAGGGAAACGGAAATGCAGCATTGCTCGTGTTTGGATTGAGCCTGGTGATGGTAAATTCATTGTCAACGAAAAGGAGTTTGATGCTTACTTCCCAATCCTGGACCATAGAGCTGAACTTCTTCGTCCATTTACTGTGACCAAGACTTTGGGGTGTTGGGATGTGACCTGTACTGTGAAAGGTGGTGGCGTATCAGGTTAGTGTTCATAGTACATCTATCTTCAATACATTTCTGCAATAGGCTAGGTGTCTTGGTTTTTCATGGTAATTTGAGAGTGGCGTATTACAAATTTACAATTATTCAGAGATGGGTGTGCTGAGTTTATGCATTTCTCAGCATTTAACGTATGCATAAATGGATCCTTGAGTTTCGTATACTAGAATAAAGTCAGTAGCTCTGTATAAGTATAAATTTTACATCGACTTTTAGACGTGTATGTTCATACAACACCATTATATGCCACGGCATGGTTTCCAGTAAATTTATTGTACAAATATGTGCATGCGTTTCACTTTCGGTAGCCCGAGAATCGACAGGATATTATTGCAATTCTAGTTATTTTATTCTGAATACTGCCCGTCAACTTTTGGGTTTCATGAATTTACTCTTTTCCTATGTGCTTAACTGATCATAGATAGCACCAATCCTCTTCTGAACTAATCATCTGCTCTCGAACACAGGACAAGTTGGGGCTATCCGCTTAGGGATCAGCAGGGCCTTGCAGAATTGGGAACCAGGACTGCGTCCGCATCTCAAAGCAGGTAAAATCAGATGGCTTTTGCCACAACCCATGCTTATTGTCACATTATGCTCCCCTCGCAATGACCTTCTAGATGATTGGTGGCATGATGAACTCCTGTTTTCTTGCAACAATTCACAAGTACATTTAAGTGAATATTTTAGCACTGTTGTCATTTTACTTTTCAATATGGGCCTTCCAAAAGTTGCTTACATCTATGTGTATGCACCAAAACAGCTGGAAATTTGACAAGAGATTCACGCGTGGTCGAAAGGAAAAAGCCTGGAAAGGCAAAAGCAAGAAAGAGCTTCCAGTGGGTCAAGCGGTAACAGGTAAATTTGTTCCGTTTGCCAAATTGCCAAGGGAATTTGGTTTTGATGTTGTTTTTAGTGGGGGGGGGATTCTGATGTTGACTTTCTTCAATGTCTCAGAGCCATCTGCAGGGCTACATATTTTGTTGCGGCAGGTCTCTGCCCCTTTGTTGTGGGTTTTCTAGTGAACACAGATCACTTGATCTGCTGTTATTTTCTGGATGGCCCTTTTCAGCTTGATGCTTGTATCGATACGAGGACCATGCTACACTTTGGACTCTGTTTCTGAAACGATGAAACAGCAAATTGATCTAGAAAATATCATTAACCAAATCAAGATCGAGAAGTTGCTTTGCAATGAGCTGCCAATAAAACAGGATGTGCCAATGAGACTAAATGTTCAGTTCAGAAGGAAATACCCTTATCGTCTCTTAGGATTTGGTTAATGGCTGGGAAACAGGTTTCGGATGTCAACTGATGATTATGATAATTTGCTTCATTTTTTCCTCTCCGTGTATGCCCTTGCACTCAAAGCTGCAGGTTATCATTTGAGTATGGTAAAGGAATGATAAGCGTTCGGTCCGTGTCTGAAATAATAAACCAGGCAAAATTCCATTCTTTGGCATAGCTCGCTTTCAGTTTTACAATTGTTTTTTGTGGGTTTGAATCATGTTAACTTTTAAATTTCCGTGTCACCCGTTTGACATCAGGATCAATTAATGTAGATCGCAGAGAGGTGCCTTGGAAATACATAGAAGTCGTTGTGTTCCGGAGTTGCTGCTCCTGACAGTCGGCAATCAGTTACCCATCTGTGAGAAAAAAAACTGCCCCTTCATCAATAATATAAAAAGAAATGAAACCCACTGTTTTTTTTTCTTTTTCTGGAGGAGCCATTGTCGCCGATGATTGGTTCAAGACTTTAAGTTGGGCCATTTATGACCTATGGCAAGGTTTTGCGCTGCTAACGCATCACTCTTCGTGTGACCTATATACAACACAAAACTTGAAAAATTAATAAAAAAATATAAAAAATGGCGCGAAGGTTTTGTTCTGCTAACGCATCACTCTTCGTGTGACCTATACAACACAAAACTAAAAAGATTAATAAAAAAAAATTGCGCGACGGCGTGACCTGCTTTGTCTTGCATCCACCTCCCGCTGCTGGCCTCGGCTCTCTTGCTGCTGACTACAGGTAATCTCCGCACTGTTCGTCAGTCATCAGTCGTCGCAGTTCGTTGGAATTGGGTGCGCCAACCCCTGCGCCCCAACTGAGCGTTTGTTCTGAAACTAGGTGGACGAAAAGAACGCCATCTCTGAATATCGGCTGGGACTAACAGCGGCTCTGAAACCTTGCAGCAAAAGAGCGTGAAACCGCACAAACTGTAAATCCGCAGCAACCAGAAGGCAAGCACAAGATATAGCTGCCAACGAAAAGAAGGCTGATTTGATGACTATATAAACAAGTTCAGAGTTCACCATCACCCAGCATCAGTTAAACAGGTTCAGAGTTCACCATCAGCAGCGCAAGAGCAGCAATGGCGCCATCCACCGTCTCCTTCCTCACCATGGTCGTGGTTACCATGGCATTGCTCCAAACTTCGGCCGCCAATCCACTACTGGCACCGCCCGCGCACAGTCCGGCGTCCTGTGCGAGCACATTGTTCAGGCTTTTCGACTGCCTGGAGTTCCTGCAGATCGGCGCGACCATAGCAGGGCCACCGGCGACCTGCTGCACCTCACTGAGGGAGGTTCTAAGCTCGCCGGCGGCGATCTGTCTCTGCCACGCCATTGGCAGAGAACTTAATGCGTTTGCTGGCGTCAACATCGACCCGGTCCGGCTGACTTTCCTCCCAGTCGTTTGCCTTGCGATCGTTCCACCTCAGCTGTCCGTCATGTGTTATGGTAATTCTTTTGATCTCTCGTTCCTGGTAATCTTTTTAGTTCTTCATCGTTGTTTGCTTGGAGAGTCAAGCCATGCATGGGTGAATACTAATGTTCATAGTGTTTTTTTTTTCAGTTGGACCCGTGCCTCCTATTAGCACCATTGACCAGCCGGGAACGCCGCCAGCACCGCCAGCACACAATAAATAGTTTGTTTTTTTTTTACCTTTTCGGTTGTGATCTTATCGATCAGTTATGTCTTCTTTAACAAAGTGTTGATGTCTTCTCCGGTTGTGATCTTATCGGTTATGTGCTCTATAACAAAAAGTGGTAATGCCATTAATTTACAGTTGAGATCTCTGTGAGACATTTCCATAAATCCGTTTGCCTATATTTTCTAGTACAAGATTTGAGATATTTCAGACCATGGTAATTTAACATTTCTTCATATTGCTATGGATAAAACAAAATTTAAAATATTGGTTGAAACGGTTGGTGGAATGGTGGCATTATTTTCCACCTACTCTTGGTTAAAAAGGTACATTTTTGTTACATTTATTAACTTTATTACTACAATAAAAAAACTTAACCCTAGGGTAAGATCTTCGTTGAGCCATTGACGGAAAAATAGAAGCTTCTCAACCACATGGTTGATAAAAGGTCATGGACTTCGCCTACCTAGGACGTGACACTAAAAGCACGGTATACAGCCGGCCATGGACTTCAGCTAGACGTGACCACGCTGCAATCATTAGTGATTCAAATAACATAAGGAGTTGTATTTGTTTTTGTGAGAACAGGGAGTTTGAGCTCCTGAAAAAACACGAGAAAAAACATGGAAACTTCTCATACTACAATGGATCTCATTAGGTCTTCGCAAAGCATATTGTCTTTCGTCTCATACTACAACGGTTCTCAGCAAGCGCATGTTTTGTTCCGCAGGATGCCACACCAAAGCATAGGCAGATAACTTTTCATAGTTGATTTTGAGTATGGTGGCCAAAATTGGTGACGAACCTTAGGCGAAGGTGTGCTCTGGTCGGCAATCAAGCATGCCCTAAGTCTTCGCAAAACATATTGTCCTTTGTGATGTGGTAATATTAAGTCCTCTCGTGTTCTTTGCTTTGTGCCCGTGTTGAGGTTTTCGTTGGTAATCCATGGATTACTCGTGATTCCTCATGTATCATCTACATGTAGGTCTATTGACCACTCCCTTCTTCTTAATGCATTACAGACTATATGTCCGTTCTAGAAAAAATATTAATATTTAAATTTAAAATTTAAAATGTTATGCTTCGTAATTCAAAAAAAGATTATATAATTCGTTTATATAAATTAAAAGAAACCGTGTTTACAAACTTTTCTAGAATAAAACTTGTGAGGAAAAAACAAATCTTACGCCAAAAAATCAAATATATTGCCAGAATAATTGTAACATTAATACATAGAATATGTCTAGCACTCTTCTAAAGCAGAACTAATGATTAATGAACTATGGCGAAATCAGGCACACCCATCTCTGCAATCCGCCGCTGGCTTTATTATTCTTCTATCCTAAATAACTACCTACGGCACGGTGTTACTTCTGCAAAACAAAACAAACGCAGATAGGTTGATGTCATCAGAACAGATCACATATTTGACGTCATACAAAAGCAAATAATAATAGCCAAAAATCCTTGCAAAAAATCTTATAAAATAATTGAAAAGAGAAAAAGAAATACGCTAGGGCGACGACGACGACGGTGGAGTGGCAGGCAGCGTCATCGGCGGCGCACCATCGCCTGTCCAGAGGAATCGGTGTCACTTATATATTGAGAAAAGCTATCCTTTGCGTGTGTGATTTTGTTCCCTTCGTCACACGATTTTTTGTCCGTTGGATGTGCGGTTTGCCCGCATCGTGGACACCCATCTTTTCTGCCGCACCTCTCTGATTGTGTCCATTCCCAACTGGTCCCATCTGTCATCATTTTTTCTGGAAAAATATCATCCCTGCCGTTCTAGTTCAGTTCCCCATTTCTCTGCGTCTCCTCAGGTGGGTGTGGAGCGAGCTCCATTTCAGGCGATTCGACTATGTTTGTGTGAGTTGTTCTTAGCTTTTATCATATGAATCTTGTAGATTTGGTTGACGCGGTCCTGATCTATTGTTTCCTTTCTGTAGGTTGTTTATCTATGTTTGATTTGTTTCACGTTTCTCTTTGTTTCATCCGAGAGCAGTTCCGTCGCCGGCGGTGGAGCCCTGTTTGCGAGTCCATGGCGCAGCGCCATCGCCGTTGGCCACCCCTCGCGCAGCGTCGCCTCTGTATTGCGGCGGCCACTTCGATCCCTCGCGGACTCGCCACAGAGAGCCTCGACACCACGCCCTGGACCCAGAAGGCAAGTTTGAAAGCGGTCATCCCCACCAAACTGTCCTTGCCCCCACGGTCATCTTCGGCCTTGCAAGTACGCAAAGAGTAGTCTAGCCACATGTCGTCATGGATCTAAGGCCACCATGCCAAGTCCAAGGAGGTCGCCCTCCTCCCCAAATGTGAGCTATGTGCTTCTGGTTACCTAGTAGAAGCTATTTGGATGGCCATCTTCTTATTCGTCTGTATAGTACTATTATCTGTTTGGTTTCCATATGCAATTTTCTTTTGGTATGATACACTAGGATCAGGAAGCTGGGTTTTGCAAGTGATGCTATGAGGAATTTAGGTTTGTCCATTTCTGCATGAAACTACTTTTAGGATGGTTGTTCTTGGGCACGTGGGGAAGTTTCAGAGATTTGGAATTGTGAATGATTACATCAGGCATCCTTACTGATAGTCTAATGGATTAGTGGAGCTTTTTATGGTTTCATTTGACATTGTGTTAGATGATTTATTTGGCACCAGATTCTGTACTTTGCATTGATTTGAAAAGTTATCATATATGCTTATTAGAAATAACACTGAATGATGCTATCTATTTTAGAGTTCAGACTACTGACTGTATAAGTTGTACGCTTACAGAAGCATAGTTGTTGTTCCGACAGCGTTTGATTCCTCTTCGAATCACTGCCTTTATATTGTTATTCATTTTGCTTTTGATGTCTGCAGACTAGCCTCTTGCTCGCAAACCTTTTGTACTTACACTAGAGTTCAACTATTATTACAGTTGTTAATCAGGTGTAATTCCTTGGTATTACTGATGTAACTACTACTAAGTCAAAAGCTTTATTAGTCTCATTGTTGCCCCATAGCTTCAATTGATTTTCTCAGCTTTGGTGTATTTTGTTTGAGGCAATCTGTCAATACCTCTTTAGTTTTAGTGGACTTTTATATTTTGAGCAATGCTCTCTGAATTAATTTGATTTTTCTTTGATATGTTTGGTTGAAGCACTGCGCTTAGAAATTCTTTATGTTTTGCAATCCATAGAAATTTTCTGTTTTTGTATTGTTTTTTTCATGCAATATAGTTTGAATATTCTTAATGAATTTAGCTTGTTTTTGTATGTGTTTTTTCTGGTTTGCTAAGGCGAATTTGGAGGCAAAGTCATTTTTGGCGTCGATTTGACTTCTTTGGTGAGTATTTCATTCATTTTTTGAGTACAAGATGTGGATCCAGCTTCCTATGTTGGTCCTCTGTTGTGTTGAGATGTTCAGCGGTGACCGAGATGGAGGCCCTTGCTAATGGCCTTTCTGTGTCGTCGGTGAGTATTCCTTGTAGTTGTTGTTGATATTTTGTACATGCCGTCATCCAGTCGTTATTGTAATCATTATGATTGATTTTCCCTTATTTTGGTGCCCCTTCCTCTTTTCTGTCCAGAGACAGATTGTAATTTCAATGGAGGTGATGTATTTGAGCTATTTGCTGTTATCTGATTGTTATTGTACTGCTTGATTTTGATATTAGTCTTTAGTCTTGTTTTGAATTAATTTACTATCAGGTTATTATGGAATTATTTTGTTCTTACACTAGAGTTTAAGTACTATACATACAGTGGTTAGTCAGGTGTATTTTCTTTGTATTATTGTTATATGTAATAGTAATTGAAAAAGTTTTGCTGTTCAAAATTGTGGTCACCTCTGGTTTGATTTGACATATGGTAGGTGGTCCTGTGGATATACTTGATCAACAGAAATTTTGTAAAAGTTGTTCCAGGTAACTAGGATTTGTGGACCAGTGGATTTTCAGAAGATTTCCTAAAATGATTCCAGTTACAATGCTCTGCCACTAGATTTACAGTCATTTTTCATTTAAAGTTAATGTACTGAGTGGTGTAATTTGGGGATGGTAATATGTTTTTATGCTTCCTGCTACCAAATGTGCAGCTTTAGCAAATGGATCTATGTGGTTTCACATAGTTCAGTTGTGTAATTGATGTTCTGTCAAATTTCTGTTTTTTCTCGTTTAAGTTTTTGGTATGTTTGTTGGTGGCAGTGCCCTCAAAATCTTTGTGATTTTGCAATTCATAGAATTGTTTTGCTGAGCAGTGTATTTAATTGAAACTTAGATTTTGGTCTATCAGTTTCTTTATTGTTTTTGCAATTCTATATAATTCTGATTGTATGTCACTTATAGTTGTTCTTCAGGGGTAATTTCTATAGATTTTGTATATAACTAATTCTTTGTGTTATGGGATTCTCAATATTTTTTGTATGTTTCCTTTGTGAATTAGTCTCAGTTATTGTGTGCTTCAGTGCCACTTATAGTTGTTCATTAGGTGTAATTTCTATAGATTATATATGTAATTATTATTTTTTGTTTTTTTTTGGTATGTTTGCCTTCTGAATCAGTCTCAAGCTCCTTTTGTTATTTGCAATTCATAGAAATATTTGGTTCTTTGTATTTTTGCTGAAATCAATTTTTTTTATTAATTTTGGTTTGTTTGGCTTGTTAATCAGTCCTGGGTTTTTTTTGTTATTTGCATTTCATAGAAATATTTGTTTATTTGTATATTTGATTTATTTTGGCTGCATTGTTTGTTGTAATTTATAATTCATGTGATAGTATCCTTATTCTCACTCGAATTCTAGTTTTTCATTTTTTGTGTGATTTGCTCTTTACTTTTACGTGTGTGACCATAGGGTACGAATTACACAAATTTTGTTTTATCATTAATTTGTGTGATCCGTGTCCTCAAATTGCTTGAGTGATCAAATGACTCAAATCACACAAGTGCTAAATAGACAGACTCTATATATTGGATACTATTGCATACACCGATCAGGATCATCGATCGCAATCGCAAGCAAAGCTAATCTACCGCTAATAACAACTTTATTATAAGGATGAGATGACTTACTGTCGCAGTGCTTGGCCAGTGTTCTGAGCTGGAAAGGCGCACTGCAAACTGTGTCGAGGGCGAACATGCGCGTGAAGTTCATCGGCGCCGGAAAGAGCTGGCCGATGTCGCCGTTGACGACGCGGCAATAGCAGATGGATGCTCCCTCGTGGTTGACCTGCCTGAAGCCGTCGCAGCACGAGGCCGGAGGCGCCGTCACGCTGGTGTTGGTGAGGAAGCCCGCGCAGGGCATCATGTTCATCAGGTGCGACCTGCACTCCGTCGGCTGCTTCGTGGTGGCGGCGGCGGCTGCGGCTCGTAGCAAGGGAATAGTGGGATCCGAGGAAGGCCCGGTATGCATGGGAAGATTGGTGGGAACGACGATGCAGCTGATGATGGCGATGGCTGCAGCGACACGACGGCGGTGAAGGCGACGAGCAAGGCAATCGGGATATTAATAGATGCTGGCGCCATCTCGGCCGAAATCGTCGTCGACAGGTGTTTGGTATGACCTGATGAGCCTGATCAAATCTATATACTAATATATATATATATATATATATATATATATATATATATATATATATATATATATATAGGACGAGCCTGTGTCATCGGTTTGTTATGAGCTGAATAGCTGACAAGCCTGATCAAATCTCTCTCTCTAATGTACAATATAAACTAACCCCCCGCCCCCGCTATAATCGTAGCGGCTGTTTTTTTTTTTGACAACGTAGCGGGAGTTGTTTGCGTCTCAAACAACCGTTAGCATCTAGTTTATTTTGATTGAAATGGATTAGTTAAACTAATATAACTGGCTACCTGTTAATGCCACACGAAATCTAGAAAAAAATTATCACTCAAGTATAAATATTCACTGACAATAGATAAATTGGACTATTTAGATGGTCAATACTAAAAAAAACTAAACAAACTTAACCGAGGCACAAAAATTAAATTGGACTATTTAGATGGTCAATACTAAAAAAACTAAACAAACTTAGCCGAGGCACAAAAATAATTAACCAGAGCGGGCATCACACCGTCTTGAAGTCACGGTAAATGGATCTTTTCTAAGAAGGTCCAAATGCTCGCCTTGCTAAATCAAATAAAAAAAGAAAACGCGTGGATGTGCCCAATGAGTCCATCCACAGGCCACTGGTACCGTAGCTGCTCATCGGTGCCTACATCCTCATCAAACTGTGCGCAACACCAGGATCCAGCCGCCCACTGCCAGATCTGTTGTGCCCATGCCAGATCTGCATAGCCCACGCTTCGGTCGCTGCCGGTGAGGCCTGTACCCTAGGCCTCCGTCGCGACGAGGTCCTCGACGTCTTCTAGCCACTAGGCCTCAACGGCTCAAACTCATTCAGCCACAATGCCAATGCCAGCTTGGCCAAGTCTTGTTGACTCTAGCTTGGTTAACATCTGCAAGCCTAAAATTACTAGTATGTTTTACTTAACTTCTACAAAGCCTTGAATCCTTGAATTACTAGTATGTTTTACTTTTAAAGTTATGATGACTCCACTTCAATTAGGTGTGTTCGGAGATGCCTTCACTGTACTCCGTAAGTGTGAGGAGCAGTATGTAGTTGAAACAAAAGCAGGAGTTTTGAACTACGGTAAAACATATATCAAGTATTGAACTATTGTAGAGTATTATTCGCTATTTGTGTGATGTCTTAGTCCTTGTACTCCAATTGAATTATTGTAAAACATCTTCTATGTTGAAATGGGTATCACCCCTTGAATTATTGTAAAACGGATCTGTGCCGTGGTCCCCTTCAATAATTGTAAAATGGATCTGTGACGTGGTCTTTTGTGTTGAAAAAAAAGCCGGTATCGACCTGAAGCTTGCATTGCTGGTATATTTAGAATAGCCATTTTTCATTGTCACCTCTGTCAGTTTAGATGAATATGCAATATTGGTCATTGTTCCCTCTGTTAGTTTAGATGAAGATGCAAAGATTGTTCAAATTCAGATCTCGCAATTGATGAACAGACGCTGGTGCTTAATTAGGCTGCCTCCATCCAAGATACTCTATCATACGTTGTTCAAGGCAGCTATTTCTATATTTGTTCAAAGAGCAAAAGCAGGGGCAAATAACCCTTTTTAAAATCCTGAATTTCTATGTAATTTTCATAACCTTTTTTTTTCTTTTGTTTAGATGTAACATGTAATTTTCATAAGTTTCTCTCTCTTTTAATTTGTTTAGGCCTCAGGCCTTATAACTCCTGCACCCTCCTTTTTTTGTTCAGATAGGCACGCAAAAAAAAGTAAGAGTCTCTCAAAAAAAAGCAAGAGTCTCTCTGCTGATTTCAGTAAAAAAAGAAGATATGCATAATAAGTTCCAGAAAAGGATGATAATGTATCCTCGCTTGTGGCAAATATGGTTGCACATAATTCAAAGCATCCATATGACTTCCAAGAGATCTTAAACCTAGCAACCACGCTTCTATTCTACTGCTAGAGTGTTACTACTGTTTAACAGGAATAGCCATGTCTGCAATCCGTTGCTTTATTTGTTTTCCATCCAAAGAAAACAGATCGATCAACACCTTGCTACATAGTGACACTGTAGTATCCTGATGCTGCAAAAAAAAACATTCAAAAAAGAAAATATTGGAAAAATAAGAATACCTAAGCTGACGGTGGAGGACTAGGGAGCGTCATGGGCGGCACACCTTCAAACTCTGTTTAGACCCAATCCAATCGATGACACATTAGTTGAAATTAAAACATTTTTGCAATCGATGACACATTAGTTGAAATTAAAATATTTTTGCAATCGATGACACATTAGTTGGAATTAAAACCTTTTTTGCAATAACAATGTCAGGCTATTATTACACACATACCGTCGCAATGTGGACCAATGCTTCCATCCGTTGATTGACGCCGCACTGGTCCGTGACGGCGAGCATGCGGTCGAAGATCATGGGCGCCGGCAGCAGCTGCTGGATGTCGCCGTTGGCGACGTGGCAGAGGCATATCGCTGCCAAGTCCTCTCTGATCTTGCCGAAGCTGTCGCAGCACGCGGTGGGAGGCACCGTGACGCTGCTGTTGGTGAGGTAGCCCGCGCAGGGCATGAGTGGCGGAGCGTGACCCAATGGGGGGCTAATTCATTGCTAAGCGCTACAGTATGTCAGTTGTAGAGCATGACTTCAATAGCCTGTTGTCTACTCCTAATCTTCTTCAACTAACATACTACTATTAGTCCTTTAGTCCTTTATAGTTTTGCTGTAGTCAAGCAGGTGCCGGAGCCCATGCGAGTTTGACCTCTACCATGTGTTTAGTTTAAGGGCTGTACTGGGTTAGAACGGGTTCAACCTAGACTAACCTGCGTTTGGATGGAGGGTTAGATGGTAGTGGGTCGACACGGTGGAATATACCCCTGAGGTTGGCTGCTTTCCTCCAAAACGAGCGGACGACCCCGACCCACATGGGTTCTGTCGGTCTCCGTCTCGCTCGCAGAGCGGGAGGCGCGAACCAGGGGCGGCGCTGGGGCGAGGTGGGCCCGCGGGGCGGCGCTGGGCCACCGGAGCGGGGCGAGGAGGAACCGCCGGGGCGCCGCCATGGCGGGGTGGAGGCACTGGGGCAAGGCGGGCCCGCGGGGCGTCGCCGGGCCACCGGAGCGGGACGACGAGGGACCGCCGGAGCGCCGCCATGGCGGGGTGGAGGTGCTGGGACGCCGCCGCGTGCCGGGGCGAGGCGCGGCCGCTGGGGCAAGGCGGGGCCGCCGGAGCGGGGCGGGATCGCGGGGGCGCGCGCGCTGGGCCACCGGAGTGGGATGAGGAGGGACCGCCGGGGCGAGGCGGGGTGGCCGTCGGCCGCTGGGACGAGTGAGCAGAGGGATAAGGAAAAAAAGAAATAAATAGGCTGACATGCGGGCTCCATTAACGGTGTCAAAATGCCATCCATTCCATTCCAACCCATCCATATAACCAAACACGAGGGTGGTTATCTCAAAACAGAAAAATGAGTTGGACATAACCCAACCCACCTCAACCCCAAAACAAACACATACTGAGCTCCGTCCCTGCAGGGCATCATCTTCATCAGGTGCGACCGGCACTCCGTAGGAGGATTCAGCGGCGGCGGCTCTATGCAAGGGAACAGTGGGATCCGAGGGAACCCCGGTATGCATGGCAAGATTGGAGGGAACGAGAACGCCGCCGATGATGGCTGCAGCAGCAGCCATGGCGTGGCGGTGGCCAAGAGCAAGACGACTAGGAAGCTCTTGTTGGATGGAGCCATTTGGGCAATTGGGCTTTGGTTTGGTATGATGATGCTCTGATTGACGTTCGACGAAGGCAACTATCAAATCTTTATATATATAGGAAGAAGTTGGGCGTTCGTAGAGATAAAATAGTACCGAGTTTGTTTGGATCACAATTCATAACCAACCGTACGTAGTAGTATCTGTTTATATTTCATTGAATTGAATAGATTCGTTACGCAAATCGAATATATTGGTCGTTAAATACTTAAACTGCTAAGGCCGCGTGCTTCTCTAATTGCCACCGGGCGGACAAAAGGATGACGTTATGAGATGTGTGCAGGTCAAATTTTCGTAACTTTAACTAAGTTTGTACAAAATACGTGGAACATTTATATCTCCAAATAAATTTGTTAAAAAATTAAACTTAAAGATCTTTCCGGTGATACTAATTACTCAGCGTAATTATTCATATATTTTAATACATAATTGTTGGTATTTTGAAAACATTAACTTCTCGATAATCGAGAATGACATCTATTTAGGGATGAAGGAAGTAGTCTATATTAATCATGCTGTCATGCATAACAATAAAGAGCATGTAATCTTTCTATCAGGTCAGTATAGTTTTATATTGAGCTGTTATGTGTATTTTTTTTTAATCTTTTTTAGTTTTTACTTTCCAAAATTTTTATTATTTTTTAGTTTTAAATTTATTTAAACTTTTTTATTCTCTTTTTTCTCATTTATTTTTTTTATCTTTGGTTTTATACATGCAACGAGCACACGCTATAAAGTGCGTGTAGTATAGTGATTCATATCGATCATGATAATAAAGAGTTTATAATATTTCTATTAAGCCAGTGCATCTTTATATTAAGGTGTTATTGGACCATAACAACAATTTTGAGTCATTATCCATAATATAGTAGATAGGTTGATCCAGTACATATAAAAAAAACTAACTCTCTTTATCGTTCGCAACAAACGCTTAGCAAGAATCGGCGCAGCGGAGCGTGCCCCCTATGCTAGTATGTTCATCCATGTACAAGTCCTCAACTTAACATAAGCTATCGTATTGTTCTGAATTTATTACATGAATTTATTATGTATTTATTACATGAATTTGTTGTTGTAATAGTCTATTTTTAACTTACATTGTTTTTTCTTTCATAATAAAATAGTAAAAACAATTAAAATCGGTTTATTAGGTGTAGCCCTTAAATCAGGGATTTGGGGGGGGGGGGATCAAGGATTCCACACGGAAGGGTCAAATCAAGGTTTTAGTATAATTTTTAATGAACTGACTAAAACTATAAGATTCAAGGAAGCAAAAATGTATTAGTATAATTTTTATATGCATATAAGTTGTTAAGCGGTTGTTATTCTTTTTTGTTAGGCCAGTCTCAATGGAAGTTTCACCTTCTGGTTTCCAACACATAAAACTTCGATATGAAATAGAGCTCTCTCTCAATATAAGTTTCATTGCACGTTTCATAGTTTATTTTAGTACTTCGTAGGTCTTATGACATCTCCCATGAAATCTCATTGAAATTGTCCTTGGAGTTAGTAGAAATAGTTTTTTTCTAATAAAAAAACCTAATACCTAGTAATCCGTAATCGTTCTCGAATTCTAAGATTTTAGAAAACCCAAACCCATCGCTCTTTATTTTTCAAAATAAAGGAATCATTTTAATGCTATCCTTTTAGCAATATACTTTACGTGGCGTGACACATTATTACAAGGTTGAATTGTATACACGTACGAGCGCTTGGTCTATATTGACTTTGTTCGACGAGTACAAAAACAGGTTGATTTTAGCTGACTAAATAATGTGAGAGATAATAAGTTTAAACAAAATTGAAATAAATTAAAAGTAGTTTAAACGAACAAAATGTTTCAAGAAAATATCCCTTAAATATATAGCTTTTAGTTTTATTATGCAAATTACTCCTAGCTCACAACATTTTCGCTCGACGAAAGCAGGAGACGTTGAAAAACGACCAACATGAGATACTTACAACAAAACTGTTCGACCTCTGACACGTATGTGGTGACGTCAGGATCCAACTGTGTGTTTCTACTTTCTAGGAGTCCGACGCCCGCGCCAAATCCACCAGAACCAACTATTCCCGTCCCGTCCCGTCCAGGTCCAGCCCGACCGGCCCGGAACCGGAACGCGGCCATGCCCAAGAATTCCACTTCCCTCCCCCACCTTGTCGTCGTCGCATTGAATTGCTGCTCGCGGTAGCGGTGGACCCAAGTACCCAACTTCCCACCCGCGAGCCGAAGCTAGTGTACCCGCCCTCGGCGCGATGTCGCTGTCGCCGGCGGACGGCGCGGCGTACTGGCTCCGGTGGCAGGTCCTCGTCTGCGGCGCGCTCATCGCGCTCCCCACGGCGGCCGCAGCGGCGCTGCTACCGCGGCTGCGGAGAGCAGCGCCGCCCCTGCGCGCGGCCGACCTCTGGGTCCCCTGCTGGGCGCGCCTCCACCCGGGCTGGCTCCTCGCCTACCGCGCCTTCGCTCTCGCCGCCACCGTCGCGCTCCTCGCGCGCCTCCTCGTCGCGCACGGGCACGGCCTCACCTACTTCTACTTCTACACCCAGTAAGTACGGTCCCTCCATCCTCCTTCTCAAATCGTCCTACTTCCTTTTCTTTCGGCTTACGTAATTGCTAATGCTAAGAACAGACAAGTGGTACTACTATGCACTTAGTTCCTGCTGCCATATCTTACTTGCGTGTATGCCATTTTACAATGTGGTTCGAGCTAGCGTGTATCTAGTGACTTGGGCTAAGCACATGGCCGAGGAAGTAAGGACCTTTCGGCGCAACCATACTTAAAATAACAGAGCCAACAGACAGGCTTCCCAATTAGCATTTTCATACTGCTAACAGACCTAAAGCTTCATGCCCCCTCCCCCCCCCCCCCCCCCCCCCCCCCCCCCCCCAACATACACACACTAGCTGGCTGCTGGCGTGCACTTGGTCACACTCTTATCAGCTGCTTTTGTGCTGTTACTTGTGTTGCTTGTTTCTTAACTCCCATTTTGACTCCAAACTTTATTCTTCGAAATGGTTTTGCAGGTGGACATTTCTATTAGTCACCATATATTTTGCGGTATGTGCCCTGCTTCTTTCTGTGTCCCGCTGTCACTTTACTAACAGCAATCAATTTTTGAAGAATTCCTTTTTTTAGTTCGTTTGTTAACCTTTTGTTGACTTCACTTTTTTTATTACTTTTGGCGTGTTACTCTTAGTTTGCCACAGCTATATCAGCCCATGGATGTTGGGTTTACTCAAGGAAAAGTTTGAGAAAAGCCGATGAATCCCATGGATTTCTTAATGCTGATGTCGAAAATCATGATGTTTCCAATTCCATTTCTGGAGAGAGGCAAAAAGACGAGACAAATACGATGGTGAGCTATTATGAACAAATAGTGAATGAGAGAAGAGCTGGGTTCTGGGGCCGGTGCATGCAAATCATATACCAGGTTTGTACTATATTCTTTTCCTTGTTACGAATTACATATCTGTGTGTTTTATGTTGTCTGGGTAGTTTTGTTAATTCAGTGTTACCACTCTTTGGAATGTGCCACAGCAACAATTGATGATTGGTCGCAGCATCATGTTTGATGACTGTTTTATCCACCTTGTTTAGTTTCTTTCAAGTTGTGACTATGCAGATGCTGCTAATATCTACATGTGAAATGTGATTCAGAAGTCAAAAAAAAAAATCATGCCTAAAACTATGGATTTATCTCATGTAACTTTCTTGGCTTTTGCTCCCTTGCCCATTTACCAATTTCCTTTCCTAAAACACTCCCATATGCACCACAGTGCAAAGCTTCTGCCTGCTAATGAACACTTGAGTGAGCACTGATGATATGTGTCACTCTTGAGTGATGAGTCTTCACTGATATTCTTTGCCTTCTGCAGACTAGCGCAGGTGCAACAATGTTGACTGATGTCACATTTTGGGGCTTCTCGTGCCGTTCTTCTACCGTGACAAGTTTGGGTTAGCGTTGGTATGTCGACAGTCCTACCTTTGTACTACATATTATTCCTACTATGCTTTATTAGACATTAGAGGACTCAGTTGTTCACAGCATTAGCAAGCCCTGTCTTGATAAAGGGCACAACTTAAATGCTCTATATATCACAGTGGTATCCTGTACTCACCATTATATTGTGTGATAAAAAAAACATATCACAAACTCTAAACATCAAGTCAAATGCTCTGTGTTGAATGTGCCATAGTCAGCAAAGCCTATAGCCCATATGATAGAGCAATTGTCCTGGCATTTTCTGAATTTCATGCTGTCCATGTTCCAGCTGAAGCCCTTTTGGAGGCAAATCTAGTTTTGTCTGATCTTTGTTATGGCCTAGCCATGACCACCTGAAAATTTGAAAAGTCCCAATGGGATACATAGGGCACAAATGAACTCAGAAGATTAACTGATTAAGCTGTTCTATTTTCACCAAGTTAACTGTTTTTTTTATGCAATGCCTTATTATATCTTGCCATCTTGTCCGTCAAAATTCCATGCAGGTCAGTGATGGCATGCACTCCCTAAATGTTGTTTTTCTACTTATAGACACAGTTCTCAACAATATGGTAAGATTACTTCCTAGTTATTTTGCTCTGCCCTTGGTGCAGTTGGTTTAATTACTTAAGACTCATGGATTTTCAGCCTTTTCCCTGGTACCGAATGGCTTTCTTTATTTTCTGGAGCTGCGCCTATGTAACATTCCAGTGGGTCCTTCATGCTTGTGGAGGCTTATCCTGGTAAATTTTCTCCCTTGTGCTGCATAATACGGAGAACTAAATAGAATGCCTTTGGTTTACCATCTCTTCGTCTTATATTTAGATGCATCTTTATGTTATCCTGGTAAATTTTCTCCCTTGCTACATAATACGGAGAACTAAATAGAATGCCTTTGGTTTACCATCTTTTGGTCTTGGATTAGATGCATCTTTATGTTAGTAAATTGTGTACACTAAGAGAAAGATGAAGCAAAATCTACAAGTTGGTATATTAACTTAAAAGAAAAGGAGACAAATGTAATGCTTTTGTTGAACCCTGCAATGTGCCATGCCTCTGTTGATGTGCAATTCGATACCCATGTGACATACTGACATGTAGTATTTTGTCTTAAAGCGATTTGGAATGTGTATTCACTATTCAGTTTGTGTTGTGATTTCGCTTTGGTTTCTGAATAAGCTGCAAATTCATTGTTTGGTGCTGGCGATGCATGTTGGCACACCCTTATTATTAGCAAAGTAGTATCCCAATTTCTCAATTCTTGTAATTTATCTTACTATGTTGGTATGTCATCAATGCAATGCATATTGGAATGTTGCTTCGGTTCAGTTATTCATGCATTTGAATGGTTGCTGACGTGGTACCTTCAGTGACGGAACTGTGACCCTTTTTTGCCTTTTCAGGTGGCCGTACCCATTTCTGGACCTTTCATCATCTGGAGTTCCTCTATGGTACTGCCATCTACGATCTACCTCCTCATTTCATCCTTTAGTCTCTGTCATCCGGGAATCCTTACAGCAATCTGAATTTGGTGCAGGTACCTCGGCATGGCCATCGCTCATATCCCCTGCTTCTTTCTGTATTGGTTGATTGTCAAGGCGAAGCACACTTATTTCCCACGGATGTTTCCACATGCTTATGTTAGGACAATATAGATCCATTTATCTAATCACGGGGTCAAGATAAGCCTGTATAAATATCAGTAGCATACTATTTCGACACCTGCTGTGCTCAAGTGTACACCTGTATAGTCTCGTGAATTCACAGCCCCTTTGAGATGGGTCTGAGCCCTGAGCACAGGCCAGGACCGGCATATTGATCAATGGATCGCAGAGGTTCTCTGTCACCTGGAAACACGGTCTTGTGCGCTGTCTGTTCTTTCACTTGAACTTGAAGTATATATATATCGTGCACATTGGAAGCATGCCTGTGGTTTCCCTTTCCCCTAAGAATGATGTATTGCATTGTATAAATCATATGAAACTGTTTCTGCTGTCGCTATTGCATTGTATAAATCATATGAAACTGGTATAAATTCAGTCATAAATCATGTGAAACTGCAAAGCGCAGAAACCTGAAATTTTCGTTTTAGCATGAGAAAATGAAGCATGGACATCATTTTGTTATTTTGGAAGGTTTGTGTCTAGCAAAGCAGACAAGCTGCAAGATGTAAACATGGCTGTGGTAACTGACAGTACTGTACATTTGTGTTTGCCCATCTTAAAAAAAAATTGTTGTCTATTCTGGTAATTTTCCATGCATAAGTTAAAGAAGTTTTTTTGCAAACAACAGTGTAAGAGTTTCCCCTAGCTGCTCCTGCTGAAATTATGTTCGAGGTCCATGATATGTCTTGTTCCCCGATGTACATCGATCAGTATTAGAATGGATTGTTCTGATCATGATGCCCTGTACAGTCACACATTTTTGTATCACATTGCTTCACTCGCATCTATTTTTTCACTTTCTATTTCCCAAGACATGCTGATACATACAAATGAAAAAAAGAAAAGGAAGCAAACGCCGCAGACTAAGTGTTGGTATTAGCACAATTAGTTTGATACTGTCCTGTGGGTTTTGGAGAGATTTGCCATTCGCAGATTTGCCATTGGACCCACATTCATAGACACAGATGAACC
Source organism: Microstegium vimineum (assembly GCA_022036555.1). Lineage (NCBI taxonomy): Eukaryota > Viridiplantae > Streptophyta > Magnoliopsida > Poales > Poaceae > Microstegium > Microstegium vimineum. The sequence goes on from CM039141.1 coordinate 2,248,492, forward strand.
CATTTGTGTGATAGCCACTACTAGAATGGTGGACTTCTCCTAGTGTTTCTAATTAGTAGTAAAACTACCAGTTGTCATAACGCATGAGAATCATCACTAGGAGACATTTATTAGAGAAAGATTGTACTAAATTTTGACTACCAAAACACTAGGAGAACTCTACCTCACTAGGAGAACTTCTAGATTGTGGTAGTGAGCAGTAGGTTAGTGGGCATATGAAACCAGACAATTTGGAGTTCCTCAAGGCACGCTGGTGGCGGTGGGCAGTCAGGTATCACCGTATTAGTGAAAGTATAGTGAGAATGCGACTGATATCAATACTAGAAATCATATCACTGATTAGACCAAGCATGGTCCGTATAGAAGGAATTTTGCTGCTTGTTGACCGCAGCATGTATGGTCAAGCAAGCATCATTCAGGTTCGGCTCTGCCCATGTACTGATGTGTACACACATGAAAAAAAAAAGCAGGCAGTGGTTACAGCAGCATAAGATTGCTACACTTTCTACTAGACAAATGCAAAGTTGACTGTCCAGATCCGGCACAGGATCCAGGCACAAGACAGAGATGCTGAGAATGGGTTTGTCGGCAGGGAAGGATCCTAGCGTATGGCTAGCAAAAACTCACTATATTGCACACACGCTTACAAGGCCCATGGGTCAACACGTTCACTGTTCACACCAGTCGTCTCCGAGATACTTTGGGATCGGCATCTTTTGACGCCTCCCTCGGCCCGTCGTAGCCTCAGTGCTTCCCTTGCCTCCTCTTGAACCGTCTAGCTTCCCACCCGCATTGGGATCAGAAAGGTTAGAGCATTGGTGACGCATTGGGATAAAAAATGGTTGAACCACCCAAGAAGAATTCGCAATCCAAAGCTCATACTGCAGTTACACAAAAGAAAACCCAACTAGTAGAGATTATCATGCTGTACACCTTGCTGTGGACAGCTTGTCAAAGTCGGAGGCTGTGACGACTCCTGGCCGTCAGCGAGGCGATCGCCGGCGACGTGAGCACACACACAAGCGGAACACACAATGGCGAGGACGCTGGCGAGGTAAGCCCCTCTGCCTTAGCGACTTGGTATTAGTTCTTCAGAGTTGTCGGATCTCCTACAGGAGTTAGCACTTATGTTGGATACATGTCTTGGCCGCCTGGCCCACTTGTCATACAATAAAACGACACACATGAGTGAATTACGCTACACAGCTTCGAACACGTCTTCCCCTTCAGGCGCTTCTTGCTCACTCGACTTCTGCCGGTGTGACAGAGGCTGGAGCAGTAAATCATGGTTTAGACTCCGTGAGCGAATCCAAACGCGCAAAAGCGGCTTCCCTGGCTCCACAGCCGGAGCTGCTGGTGGAGCCGTAGCCAGAGTGCCAAACCCTCCTGCAGCTAAAAAAAAACATTGCTTGAGTTTAGAGATCCTGTATCTGAACGACTGAACATGAAAATACATAAACAAAAAAAAAACTAATAACAGTTTGCCCCTTGTACATGTAGGCACGTGCATAATATGGTTGGGGGCATCACATGTCAAATTTTCAGTTTTCATGTCCACTTGAAAGTAACTTGTATTAAAATTTTCACAAGGAAGAAATCATCACCCATGTAGGTAATCAGTCTATATGAAAATACCCCTTTAACCATTCAGCCAGGCAAATCTCAATACCCTCACACAATTAAAAGCATTAAGTAGTAGTAAAACACAATACTTCCTACGGACACCTCTGTCTCTATGGATAAGGTGCTGTTGCTATGATATATAAAAATTCTGAATGTGTACATATAGCTTATCTTGAACAACCCTCACAGTCATGAATACACGGATATTTACCTTCAGGGTGCATCAAATCTTACAATTGACCACACATATCAGGACTCTGCAGTGAGAAAGGAAAGCAACTAGTCAGAATCATTATAGTGAAGAGATTCCAGTAGATGAGGTAAAAGATTTATACTAAGTAGTCATTTGGAACATAGTTTTTGTCCTTTCCAAAGCATTGTTCTGCTGTGGATGGTGTAGGTGCAGTTGCAGTGGGGTCTTGAATATCTAAGTCTTGTGATTCATTTGAATCTTGGGCCGCTTCGCCCCTTTGTTCAGCTGATTCACCTGCGCTGGGATCAGAAAGGCTAAGAGCACTGGTGATGCTGACATCAATGATTGGTTGTTTTCCCACATCAGTGAATTTAAAGGTTGACCCAGAACCACCCAATAAGAGTTTGCACTCCCCACAAGATACTGCAGCTACACAAAAGAAAACCAAATTAGTCAGTCATACTTGTCATACACAGCACGTGACGCCGTGGGCTACTGACCTGTGCTTGCTGCATATGCTTCTCTATAACTTGATGTTGCAATCTGTAGTTCATCAGAAATCTGCAGTAAATAAAACAGAGGACCTAGTCAAGTGCCATGGTGAAGAGGTTCTTGTACTTGAGGTTTAAATATTTATTGTACCAAAGCTTCTAGGCCATAACCGTTCAGAACATCCCTTTCCTTGTTTGCTGACCCCTTTTACCAGCTACCACCTTAGGTCATAACCAGCTTCTACCGGTCATATACCACAGGTAGGATTCCTAAGATCACAGAGTTTCCAATCGTAATGCATGCATGCGTGCAACCATCATTATTAGAGAAAGTTACAATTTGAGGGAACTCTCCATACTCATTCAAAGTTTCTTAATGTTGAAATAAAACAACACTCATTCAGCAAAAAATATGTACCAACATTTGTCACGTGAAGTTTGAATATTTTTTACATCTTCATCATCAAATAACATAGCCCCTCTCATGCAAACAAAAACAGCTACAATATGTATGTGTTAGGAGAGTCAAGAGCCTATTGGGCCCAATAGGGTTAATTAGTCGCTTGCTTAGGGGTCAAGTAAATCCTCTCTATATAATGAGAGGAGCACGGCTGGCAAGAGGGAAGGGGTTTCTGTCAAGGGCCTTGTGATCACGGGTAGGCGGCCCTCGACTACGAAGTTCGTAATCTCCAGCCGTGATCTTCCGATGCATCACTGCCGATCGGGCTTGAGAGCGAGAGGTAGGAGAGCAGGTAATTGATCTTGCTTAATTTCCAATTGTGCTGATTACAATTATATATATGGCCTAAGGCCTAAACCGACTATAGCTAATTGCTCCTAAGATTAAGGAAGGGAAACTAATCCAGCTAATTGCTCCTAAGATTAAGGAACTGAAAGGGAAACTAATCCTTCCTTCTAATCCTAGCCACTGGAGCTTGCTGCGTCGCGAACAGACTCGCCCGCGCGCTCCGCAGCGCGCCGTATGTCGCGGGCCCTCCTACGCCGCGTGTAGGTCTGACCCCACATGACATCTCCCCCCCCCCCCTCAAGACTCAGCTCGTCCTCGAGCTGAAGGGCAGGGAACTTGGCACGGAGAACGTCGATGTCCTCCCACGTTGCCGAAGCCGGAGATTCACCCTTCCACAGAATAAGGGCCTGGCGCACGCCTCGCGCCAAACGAAATCGAACAACACGTTCCGGTTCTGGGGCGATGGCACCGTGATGGAGAGGAGGCAGCGCCGGCGGTGCACTTGGGGGCGGCCCGTGGAACATCTTGAGCAGGCCAATGTGGAACACGTCATGGAGACGGGCGCCGGCCGGTAGCTCCCGGCGGACGGCCACGTCGTTGATGAGCTCCGTGACGCGGTACGGTCCATAGAAACGGGGCTTCAGCTTGCCCGTGCCTGACTGAGGGAGCGACGCGGCGGACCGCTGGCGCAGGCGGAGGAGTGCCCAGTCGCCCACCTGGTATGCAACGTGGCGGTGGTGCTTGTCATAGTGCAGCTTCTGGACCGCTTGAGCTTGCTCGAGCCGGTAGCGGATGTCAGCTAGGAACTCAGCCCGCTCCTCCATGCTTTTGGCGACGGCGGCGACCCGCGTGTCCCCCGGTTCGTAGGAGCGGATGGAGGGTGGATCCCTGCCATAGACGACCCGGAACGGAGTGTCCCGAAGCGAGGACTGGTACGCCGTGTTGAAGATGAACTCCGCCCATGGGAGCCAGCGCAGCCATTGCCGTGGACGGTCCCCTGTCAAGCAACGCAAGTACATAATAATCACCCGGTTAGCCGCCTCGGACTGCCCATCCGACTGCGGGTGGAATGCCGTCGTCATGTGCAGCTTGGTGCCCATCAGCCGCATGAGTTCGCGCCAAAACGTCGAGGTGAAGACGGGGTCGCGGTCCAACACCATGGACTGAGGAACGCCATGGAGACGAACGATCTCGGCGAAGAAGGCTTGAGCGACGGACTCAGCGGAGTACGGGTGCGCCAGCGGGATGAGGTGGCAGTATTTGCTGAATCTGTCCACCACCGTCAGGATGACGGACTTGCCGCGAACTCGTGGCAGCGCCTCGACGAAATCCAGGGCGATGTCGGTCCAGACGCCCTGGGGCACCGGCAGGGGCAGCAGGAGACCGGCCGGGCTCAAGTGCTCGGACTTGTAACGTTGGCACACGACGCAGGAACGTACCCAGTCCTGGACGAGCTGCTTCATGTTGGGGATGTGGAAGTCGCGCCGGAGGCGGTGCAAGGTACGCTGGACCCCCTCGTGCCCGTCCCCATGTGTCGCCTCGATGATCTCCCGAGCTAAGGGCGATGCCGGGGGAATGTACAGCCGGCTGTTGTACTGCAGCAGGTCGTCGACGAGCGCCCAGGGGCCCGGGCGCGTGTCGGCGGTGACCTCGGCGCGGAGGGCAATGAGCGCCGGGTCCTGGCGCTGCGCGTCAAGCAGTTGGCCGATGAAGTCAAAGCGAGGCGCAGACAGTGCTAAGATTGCGCCCTCCTCCGTGTCACGTCGTGACAGGGCGTCCGCCACCGCGTTCGCAGCGCCCGGCTTGTATTCCACAGCGAAGTCGAACCCCAGCAGCTTGCCCACCCAATGATGCTAAGGGATGGTGGCGAGGCGCTGGTCTAGCAAGTACTTGAGGGAGTAGTGGTCGGTCTTGACGACGAAGCGCCGGCCCCAGAGGTACGGCCGCCAGTGACGGACGGCGTGCACCAGGCCGATCAGCTCCGGTTCGTAGGCAGCGAGGGAACGATGACGCGGCGCGACGGGCCGGATGAAGAACGCCACGGGGTGGCCGTCCTGGACCAGCACAGCGCCGAACCCGTGGGTGGACACGTCGCACTCGACGGTGAACGGCTTGGCGAAGTCCGGCATGGCGAGGAGGGCGCCGATGTCACTGCTGCCTTAAGGGCGTCAAAGGCCGCGGCGGTGTCCTCTGTCCAGGAGAACCCGTCTTTCTTGGTGAGGGCCGTCAGCGGGGCGGCGATGGTGCCGTAGTTGTGGACGAACTTTCGGTAGTAACCGGCGAGGCCGAGGAAGCTGCGTACCGCCCGCGCGGAACGGGGAACCGGCCACTCGTGGATAGCCTGATCCTTGGCCGGATCCATGGCGACGCCCGCCTCGGATATGACGTGGCCGAGGTAGGACACCGAGGGAGAGCCGAAGACGCACTTGTTGCGCTTGACGAAGAGCCGGTGCTGACGGAGCACGGAGAGGACGGTACGCAGGCGCCGCAGATGGTCGGTCCACGTCTCACTGTAAATCAAAATGTCATCAAAGAAGACAAGAACGAAGCGTCGCAGAAACGGTCGGAGCACGTCGTTCATCAGCGCCTGGAACGTTGCCGGGGCGTTGCATAGCCCGAACGGCATGACGAGGAACTCGTAGAGGCCGTCGTGTGTACGGAAGGCGGTCTTGTGGACGTCCTCGGGCCGCATCCGCACTTGGTGATACCCCGACCGCAGGTCGAGTTTGGTGAAGAAGCGGGCGCCATGGGAGCTCGTCGAGGACCGCGATCGCGGGAATCGGGAACGCGTCCTTGATGGTGAGGGCGTTGAGGGCGCGGTAATCGACCCAGAAACACCACGAGCCGTCGGCCTTCTTGACGAGCAGGACCGGCGAGGAGAAGGGCGAGTCGCTGCGGCGGACGACGCCCTGCTCGATCATTGCGGCGCACTGGCGTTCCAGCTCGTCCTTGTGCGCCGCTGGGTAGCGGTACGGGTGGACCGCCACGGGGGCGGAGCCAGGCTTGAGGACGATGGCGTGATCGCGGCCACGTGGAGGTGGGAGGCCCGTCGGTTCCCCGAAGACGTCCTCATATGCGACCAGTAGCTCATCCAGGAGCGTCCCACTGGCCGCGGCGAGGGTGCGCCGGTGGAGGCCACGCCCGTCCAGGCGAAGCGTTGCCCGTCTCGCTAGAACGCCATCGACCGGGAGGCGAAGTCCCACACGATGGGACCCAGCGTGCTGAGCCACCGAGTGCCAAGCACCACGTCGAAACCTGCGAGGGGCATCACAAAGAGATCGATGTGGAATGTGGAGCCGTTGATGGTGAACGCCGCGTCCCGGATGACACCAGGGCAAGCCACGCGTTCGCCGTTGGCGACGATGGCCGTCATGCGCGGGCTGGACTGGATCGGGAGGCCGGCGCGCTTCGCCGCCTCCTCACCGATGAAGTTGTGCGTCGAGCCTCCATCCAGCAAGGCGAGGAGGGAGGCGTCGCCTACGGTCACTTGTAGCTGGATCGTGTCCGCGATGGGCACGCCGGCGACGGCATGCAGGGAGAACACGGGCGCCTCCGTATCCCCGGCGGCGGCCGCCGCGTTACCTTCCCCCGCGACGTCGCCGATTTCCACCCCGTCGACGAAGAACAGGCGACGACAGAACCTGTTGTGGCCACGGGTGAATTTCTCGTCGCAATTGAAACACAGACCTTGGCGGCGTCGTTCGGCCATCACTTCCGGCGTCAGTCGCCGTGGGTTGGCCGCGTCGCGACCCTGGGGGGCGGCCGCTAGTGGGGCAGGCAGCGCCAACTGCTGCGCGGGTGCGGGCAGCGCGAGCCGAGGCGCAGGCGCAGGTAGCAGTCCACGCGGCGGGGCTCGTGGTGGAGGTAGCGCCGGTCGATCGCGCTCCATCAGCTCCACCTGGCGTGCCAGGCTCATGGTGGCGGCGAGCGTCTCCGGATGGTGGATGCGGACGGCGTGGCTGAGAGGCGGCAGAAGACCGCCGGTGAAGAGCTGGACGCGCTGGGACTCGTCAAGCCGACCCGCGCGCGGCAAGAGCGTCTGGAAGCGGTTGGAGTATTCCTCCACTGTTCCCGTGCGCCGGCACTCGGAGAGTTCGAAGAGCGGGGCCGAACGCAGGGGTGGCCCGAAGCGCAGGTTCACGAGTTCCTTGAAGCGCCCCCACGTCGGGGCTCCCTCATCCTCGAGCAGCTGGGTGTACCACGTCTGCACGACGTCGTCCAGGTGGTAGGACGCCATGCCGACGCGCTCTTCGGCCATGGTACGGTGGTGACGGAAGTACGCCTTGAATTTGTTGAGGAATAGCAGCGGATCCGTGGTGCCGTCGTAGCGGGGGAAATCCCACTTCTTGGCCCGGGGGGCAGGTCGAGGTCGCGCGACCCATCAGGGTGGCGAGTCTCGCTGCTTTCGGCCGTCGAGGCCTTGTCCTTCATGGTCGCCACATCGGCCTTCAGGGAGGTGATTTCGGCGGACATGTGCTTCATCTCCTTCAAGAGGTCGGCGATGGTGGGCTCGGTCATGTCGGCGGCTGGAATGGCTGCGGAGGTGGGTGATGGGGCTGGGGATGGCGGCGCTGGTGGTGGGCTAGGGACGGCGGCTGGTGTGGCAGATGAAGGTGCGGCGGCTGCTGTGGCTGAGGATCAACCTGGATCTGATACCAGGTTGTCAAGGGCCTTGTGATCACGGGTAGGCGGCCCTCGACTACGAAGTTTGTAATCTCCGGCCGTGATCTTCCGATGCGGAGGTTATTCCCCTCACTGCCGATCGGGCTTGAGAGCGAGAGGTAGGAGAGCAGGTAGTTGATCTTGCTTAATTTCCAATTGTGCTGATTACAATTATATATATGGCCTAAGGCCTAAACCGACTAGAGCTAATTGCTCCTAAGATTAAGGAAGGGAAACTAATCCAGCTAATTGCTCCTAAGATTAAGGAACTGAAAGGGAAACTAATCCTTCCTTCTAATCCTAGCCACTGGAGCTTGCCGCGTCGCGAACAGACTCGCCCGCACGCTCCGCAGCGCGCCGTATGTCGCGGGCCCTCCTACGCCGCGTGTAGGTCTGACCCCACATGACAGTTTCCTTCTAATCTCTTGCTTGATTTAGATTGATACATCTCCTCTCATTATATAGAGAGGATTTACTTGACCCCTAAGCAAGCGACTAATTAACCCTATTGGGCTAAGGCCCAATAGGCCCTTGACTCTCCTAACAGTATGTCTTGCAAATTATACTCAAGGTCACGTGTGATCCCGAATGACGGAATGAGCTACAAAAACAATGATAATTATCATTGTAAAACCATATGTGGTTCCCTTAATTATAGAATGGCTGGTTAGTTAGTTTTCCGTAAAATGTTTCTAAACAGAAAACATGGTGACCTAGTACCTCTTAGATGGTAACAGGTCACCTCTTTCATCCAATCTATCTTGAATTCTTGATGGACGGCCTACAGTTATTCAGGTGTATCATAGCAAGAGCCTATCAAGTATCACAAATTACAATTGACAAAAACTTCATTTATGTTTGAGTGACTGCAGCAGCCGTGCACAAAATATGAGATAGGCAGAAAACTATGCACTTTTAACTTGAATGGGTGAAAAGATTCAGTAGGCTGAGTTCTTTGAACTTATCTTCTCGATCAGCTCCTATGTCGCACAAAAACTTACCTGTCCCCCTCTTTCATGCCAGCAGTGCCATGGACCATAGCAATGCATACATGGGTTGTTAAGTCCGCTGGCCCAAGTCCAAGGCCAGAAGGACTCATGATTATATAACACAAAGCAACAACATCCATACCTTTGAAGCGATGGAGAACGAGTGACGCGTCCTTAAGGCAAAAATAGCTTCCAGGTACTTTGGTTTCCGCTTCCAGTTGTTCCTCCCTGGGCCCATAGCCACAGGGCTTCCTTTGCTTTCGCTTGAACCGGCCCGCTTCCTGCCTGCGAATTGGGATTAAAAAAAAATGTTAGGAGCATTGGTGACACATGAGTTAAAAGATTGAACCACCCAAGAAAAATCCGCAATCCCCAGCTGATACTGTAGCTACACAAAAGAAAACTGAATTAGTAGAGATTATCATGTTGTATACTTTGCTGTGGACAGCTTGCCAAAGGCGGAGGCTGGAGCAGTAAATCATGGTTTAGTCTCAGTAAGCGAAAAGGGCTCTGGCTCCTCCTAACGTGCAAAAGCGGCTCCTCCGGCTCCACAGCTGGAGCTGCTGGTGGAGCCATAGCCCGAGTGCCACCAAACAGGCCCTCAACTACGTCCGACTCACCAGGCCCAGTCCTGGCATCGCCCAGAGACGCTGGCCCTCCATCCCGGTCAAACCCTCCTGCAGCTAAAAAACATTGCTCGAGTTTACCTCAGGATGTTTTACACAGTATTTAGAGTGACATCTAGCACCCTGCTCCAGCCTAATCAATAACTTACTTCTTTCTGGATGATGAGATCCTCTATCTGAACATGAAAATACATAAACAAAAAAAATAACAATTTGTCCCTTGTACATGTAAGCACGTGCATAATATGGTTGGGGGCATCACAGGTCAAATTTTCAGTTTTCATGTCCACTTGAAAGTAACTTGCATCAAAATTGTAACGAGGAAGAAATCATCACATGCAGGTAACACAATCAGTCTATATGAAAATACTACCCCTTTAACCATCCAGCCAGCCAACCAAACCTCAGTACCCTCACAAACTTAAAAGCATTAGTAGTAAAACAAAATACTTCCTATGGACACCTCTGCCGCTAACTCGCTATGCATGATAAGGTGCTGTTGCTATAATATATAAAAATTCTGAATGTGTAGACATAGCTTATCTTGAACAACACTCAAGAGTCATGAAATACATGGACATTTACCTTTAGGGTGCACCAAATCTGAGATTTGACCACACAGATCAGGAATCTGCAGTGAGAAAGGAAAGCAACTAGTCAGAATCTAGTGAAGAGATTCCAGTAGATAAGGTAAAAGATTTATACCAAGTAGTCATTTGGAACATAGTTTTTGTCCTTTCCAAAGCACTGTTCTGCTGTGGATGATGTAGGTGCAGTTGCACGGGGGTCTTGAATATCTAAGTCTTGTGGTGCATTTGAATCTTGGGCCACTTCGCTACTTTGTTCAGCTGATTCACCTGCGCCAGGATCAGAAAGGCTAGGAGCACTGGTGATGCTGACATCAATGATTGGTTGTTTTCCCACATCAGTGAACTTAAAGGTTGACCCAGAACCACCCAATAAGAGTTTGCACTCCCCAGCAGATACTGCAGCTACACAAAAGAAAACCGAAATAGTCAATAATACTTGTCATACACAGCACATGATGCCGTGAACTACCCGTGAGCTACTAACCTGTGCTTGCTGCAGATGCTTCTCTACAACATGATGTTGCAATCTGTACATCATCAGGAATCTGCAGTAAACAAAACAGAGGGACTAGTCAAGTGTCATGGTGAAGAGATTCTTGTAGCTGAGATTTAAACATTAATACTAAAGCTTTATTATGTTTGAGTCACTCATTGTAAATGCAGTTCAACATTTAAATGCTGCAGCAGCCGTTATAAGATATATATGCATAAAAAATGTGTACTTTTAAGCTGTATGGTTGAATATATTCAGTATACTGAGTTTTTGGAGCTAATCCTCCCGATCAGCTCCTCTCTCACGCAATCTGACCCCTGTTAGCACAAACACACACGCACAAGTTAACAAACAGTCAAACACACACAAGGTACCTGTCCCCCAGCCCCCCTCTCTCTCTTCCTGTGCTTTGGCCAACGTGCACAAAAGAACAAGGAAAAATTCTGGCTATGCTGCCCACATGGTTCACGTCTCGTTTATTGCTCTTTTTATAATATATAAAACAAACAAGCCGTGTAAATCGGGGGTGGCAAGCAGTTCAGACTTAATCGTCTAATGCAGGTCGCGCTGATGGCACAAACTGAATTATTGTAAACAATTGCTCACCTCTTATTAATACAACCCAGGTAACAGATCTTTCGAGGTGTGTGGTAGGAGGAGAATCAAACGCACTTCCTATTCTAAGGCACTAACACATGTGCCGACTGCATTACTGACTCCAAGATCAGCTTGAAGCGGTCATCTAGCCTGGCCACAGGCCATGGAGCTAATATGCTCGGCCAGCTAGCTGCCTACATGTACTGCTGCAACTAATCTGATGTACACAAGTGCTAACTGGCGACTGATGACAACCAAGCTAACAACTAGGCGCGAGAAGTGGGAAGTGCATTACCCTAACTTCTACATACTCCAAACAAGATGTTAACCAACGAATAGTCAAACATGATTTAGCTAAAAAAATATTGCAACTAGTCAGAACCTTTGTGGTGGAGATTCCAGTAAATGAGTAAAAGATTATACCACGTAGTCATTTGGGACATAGTTTTTGTCCTTTCCAAAGCATTGTTCTGCTGCGGCTGGTGTTGATGCAGTTGTAGAGGGGTCTTGAATATCCAAATATTGTGGTTCATTTGATGGAATATCCAAACATTGTGGTTCATTAGATAACCACGGACCATCAGCTGCCCCATCTCTTAATTCATGTTGATTTTCATTGTTTCCGCCCTCGCTACTTCCAGGATTCATCGCTGCATAAACATGATTTTGTGCTTCATATACAAGATTGACATTATGAGCATCAAGAGTAACACTTCATTTTTCAAGAGCACCTATCAATATTGAAGGTATGGGATTGCTCACCATTAGCCGTAGGACCAGAAAAGGCAGGTGGCCATGGCATTTGCATAGGGTAAGCAGACTGGCCAAGGAACTCGAACTTCTCCTTCATGTTGCAGGTGTTCAGGTCAACAACAAAATGATGGTGGTGCGTGTATGGCGAGCACAAAAGAGTTATCCCATTGCTGATCGCGCGGGGGCGATAGTACCCAACATGCTCACCAATCACCTGATCCATTTTGACATCCTTCTTGAGGTCCCAGTCTAACTTCTCCTCGTCCAGCTGCCACACTCTAAGTCTATGGTCTGCGCAGCCATCAGATTCAACAAAACAACATGCATTGTCCTCTATCTCCCCTATATAGAAGTTTCGGTAACTTGGAAGGTGAAGAACGGAAAACTGCATGTTGCTTGTGTCCAGCAAGAGTGCTGCTGACATCTGACCCGTGTATGTGCAAAATATCCGGTGGCCGGCGTGCATCATCTCTTCTGGAGTCCCCTCAATGTTGCCTTTTAGAGTGTACCAGGGGTGATCCTGCCAGCTCTTCCTGCTGGAGTCGTACTCGACAGCGCGAGCCTGCCGGTTGCGGCCCTCGCGACGATGCTGCAAGAAAACCACTCGGAACGACGCCGCCGCTGCTTCGTCATGGCCTTGCAGCAAGCACGCTTCCAACCAATCCGGGTGAACCACATATGGTGGAAAGGGTAGCAGGATGCTCTCGCGGGCCAACGGGCTGCGCACCTCCAGGGCCTCGTCGCTTCTGGTGAGCAGGAGGCGGCTGTTGTGGCAGTCAAGGAGGCGGCAATCCGGATGGACAGCGAGAAGGCCGAGGATGAAGGCATCATCGTCCACGGCGTCGTGGAGGCGATGGTCCTGATACCTGCGGATCTCGCCGAAGTCGAAGGCCCTGACTGCGGCGTCCTTGAGGTCGAGGTCGCGGGCGGCGGCGTCGGCCAAGCGGATCGAATTCGGCATGTGGAACGAGGGGGGCCCGGCGAGCTGGCACGGGACGTAGAGGCCCAGGAAGGGCGATGACTTGTGGCGCTTGCGGTAGCGGTGGAGGAACTCGGGGGTGGCGATGGCGCCGCGCCAGCTCCTTGAGGCGGCCGCCGCGTGGACGAGGGCGGCCGGCGTCGGGACGCGGAGCAGGACCTTTTCGAGGATCTCAACTGGGAGGGAGTCAATGGTGGTGGCGCTCCGTGTGAGCTCCGCCTCCGTCGCCGGCGGCGCCATCCTGGAAAGAACGGTCCGGTCGCAGCGGAATCCCGCCAAGCGCTGTCCTGTTGTCTTGTCCCCAATGCGAGAAACGCACAGGAACCCCCGGAATCTGCAGCCCCCACGGCGGGGGTAGCGAGGAGTGGCGCGGAAGGAGATGAGCTGCGGTGGACTGTGGAGGGGTGGAGGGGCGGGGGCGGCCAAATTTCAAACCTGAGCTGACTTGCGCTGCTGCCGTTTGCCCGTTTTTGACCGTTCGTCTGGCGGGCTGCCGGCCGGCTCAGATGATTTTGACCGTTCGCCTGGCTTGCCACCGCACCCGGTCTTCATCACGCCATACAGCTCCTCCGGGAACCAGAGGTAAAAAGGATCGTCTTTTGCATCCAATGAATGTGGATAAGCAGGTTGGCTGCGGCGCCAGCCTCCGTCGTGTGAAATGATTTAAGCGATGGATGGTAGTAGGCTGGTAGCTACTGGAAGACGTTGATGAGCTGTCCAGCCTGAAACATCACTACTGCACAGGATTGAAGTGGGTGGTCTGCATGAAATTCGGCATTTTTCATCTCTAGATTTGGCTCTCATGCTCAAGCTTTCTTTTAAACCAAGGGCATCACCACATTTGCTAGCATATCCACTTACTCCTCCGTCTCATTTTGTTGGTCGCTAGAAAAACGTGTCTGTGAGAACAACACGGTTTTTTAGAGACAGAGGGAGTACTCTATATGAAATCAAGGGCGTCACATTTGCTAATAGCTATACTCCCCACTGTCAACACTAGTCAGGTGTCCTTGTGTCCAGACTCCAGACAGGCGTGTACTTACAGATATCGGTTGCTACAATTACCCCAAATACACAGGTTGACACAGTCTCCCTGACCATATTTTGTGGATAAAAAAAATCCAAACTAGCTATATACTAGACAATTACTATATGATCTCATTCTCCAACCAACTCGGCTCGATCAACCACCTTACATATAGTAGGACCGACCGGGCAAGCAAATTTGTTCACAGCCTCTGCTTCTCGCCGCCGGTAGGCCTGCCCGACGACGACGCGACCCTCTTCACGAAATCGGCGAAGAAATCCGCGTAGTTGGGCCCCTTATGCAGCCGCACGAGGTTCGTCCGGTACGGGATCAGGATCGTCTTCAGTCCTGAAAGCACCGCACACCCGCATTATCCCACCAATCACTCAATCGATCGATATACTAGGTTTCAGGCTACGGCGGCAGGATTGGCAACGGAGAATTGGGCCCACCGAAGATGCACATGGCGCGGTAGATAACGGCGGCGGCGATGCCGTCGCGCGCGGGCGTGCGGCGGCTGCCCTCGAGGCAGCGGAGGAAGGCGAGGTCGGCGCGGAGGAGCTGGGCCTGGTCGTGGGTGTCGTAGGCCATGTCGTGGCAGTAGCAGCAGAAGTCGAGGTGGTCGACGGGGCGGCGGTCCCACAGCACGGAGCCGGCCTCCTTGCCGCTGGACCAGTTGGGCCCGCAGTAGTGGCCGTAGCGCGGGAACAGCTTCGACAGCCACGCCCGCGGGCCGCCGTGCCACGGCAGCTGCGCCACGTACGGCCGGAACAGCGGCACCGCGCACCCCACCAGCTGTCGCGCCTCCGCCTCCTGCTCGGCCGCCCTCCGCGCCGCAGCGGCGGGGTGGGACGGCTGTTTCGGCGCCCCTCGCTGCCGCTCGCGCCAGAAGGGGAGGAGGGAGGAGAGGAAGGCGGCGAGCGGGTTGGACGCGCTGCCGGGCCGCGCGGGGGGAGCCGACGCGGTGACGGGCGTCGCCGTGGTCGGGGTCGGGGTCGGCAGGCGGCGGAGGAGGACGGCCGCGGGGTTGAGCCGGAGCGCCGGCTTCGAGGATCCCGGCGGCGGCGCTGAAGGCGAGGAGGAGACCTCCATTGCCGCGGCGGCCGACGCCGCCGCGGCGCGCGTGTGGATCCCGCCCGTTTTCTCTCCCCGCTGGCTTCGCCTGCGCCTTTTCGGCTTGCTCGCGTCGTGCGGCGGTGGCGTGTGGATGTGCGGGCTTTGTTTGTTATTTCCCCTCGGCGGGCGGGCGGGTGGGGCCGGGGCCGCGGGCGCCGGGGTGTTATTTGAGGTGGGGATTGGCTGGCGCGGCGGAGCGGGCGGTTCGCCGGATTTGGGTGGCGGATAAAGGAAGGATCTGTCTGCGGGAAACAGGCGGGTCGCCTCGCCTATATCCGTGCGCTGGTTGTTTTCATGTCGGCTGTGGCCTGACGCGTGGTGTGCTGATTCGTCTCTGGCGACAGGTGGAGCCCGGGTGGCTTCTGGAAGCGACCAAGGGTTTCCCCGCGGCGGCGGCCGGCGGGCCGCCACCCCCGCCGGTGACAAGACCGCCGGGCACGGAGAGCGGCGGCGAAGTGGTAGCCTGGCACCGTCCTGCGGGCGATTAGAAGGCGAAACGGTTGCCATGGCAGCAGGAGAGGCTGGTGTTTAGATGGAGCGCTGGTGACTGGTAAATTATGCAGCGACCAGAGAGGCTTCCACGCATATATGTTCAGTCGCTTCCCTGTGATTAAAACGGATTCCATTGCCGAGTATCCCTCCGTCAAAATATCTATCTTTCTCACTTCCCGAAATTCTCACTTCCCGAAAAAAATCTTAGATTAATTTTATATAAAAAATTATTAATAGTTATCATACATAATTAATATCATTAGATAGATCTTTTAATCTAGTTTTTTAATAAATTTATTTAGAGACACAAATGTTACACGTATTTTATATAAATCTAGTCAAAGTTGTGACACAGAAACCCAAAACGACAGTTAATTTGGGACGGAGGGAGTATATACTTAAGATTAATGGATGATTATCCGTGGAATTAGTTTGCACAGTGGCAGTATCGAGACAATGATCATTTGATCGGCAGGGGGAGTCAACTCCATGTATGTTGTACACATCAAAGAATATATTTTGAACTGTATAATCCAATATGAGCGATCAGCTAGTTTCCTTTGGCATTGCATTACACCAGGCTCATCTTAAAATCTGACCAAAAATTGGCCACCAGGGGTGGCGTCAAAATAGGGCCAAAATAACCACTGCACTTCAAATACCTTTTGGGGGGCGTGTACTGCGTGCTCAATTCATTTGTTTGCCTCGATAAAGTCCCGATATTCCTTCTTCCTTTTCACACCAGATACAGTTCTGCATGTTCCAAGATAACAAAAGATAAGACAAGGGTGTGAGTTCGTCGTCACTGGCAAGCATCAAAGTCCAAAGAAGACAAATTTAGAGTTCAATTGCATGCCTCTGGTTAACACGATTTTGTTCGAGAACTTCATCAGACAACTTTTTGAAAAAAAAAAACAATGCGTGCTCCCTCTTTTTTTTTTGCATCTAGCAACAAGGTTTGGCCAAGAACGATAAAATACACATACACCAACTTCTAGAATATTTAGCCAAGACGTGCCTTCGGTTTGCAAGTTGATTCAGCTATCTGGTATTAACCTGAATGATGAAGATGATAAGGTAGTCTGGAAGTTAGAGAACTCTGGGAAGTTTACATCTAGAAGCATGTACAGATATATAACCTTCAGTGTGGTGGCTGATGTGAGGATGATGGAGATCTGGAAGTCAAAGGTACCCTTAAAAGTTCAGATTTTTTTCGTGGATGGCCTGGCATGACAGAATCCAAACCGCACAACAGCTCAGGAAGAGGAATTAGGATGGATCTAAGGTCTGCAAATACTGTGGCAAGGAAGAAACAGCTTATCATTTGTTGTTTCAATGCCCTATAGCGATGGTAAAATGGGTGGTCTAAATCTCCAACTTCGATCAAGATCTTTCAAGAGAATTGCTTAGGGACAGCTGGAGGGAGTAGAAACAATATGTTGTGGTGGATCATAGGGAGTGTATGATGGGCTTTATGGAAAACTAGAAATGACCTTGTGTTTCCAAATGTTATTGTTAAATCTCCTAAACAGGTAGCTTACAAAATCCCTTAGTTTCCTAAAGCAGTGGACCAAGCTGTCTAAGGCGGACTGGAGCAGGATGGAAGGGGCTGTCAAGCTGGTGAAATGTGTCTAATGAAGGCCTTTCCTTCTCGTTGCTTTTTGTTGTTTTATGTTACTTTCCTGGTGGCGGGATTAGAAGGTGTTTGTGGAGGGTTTAAAGTGCTTGGTCTGTAAGCTGGTAACCCCAGTAATACCTCTGTTAAGCTTTCAATATAAGCTGGGCTGAAAAGCCTTTGTTCTAAAGTACAGATAACAAACCTAAGCATTTCTTTGTTCTTGAAGAACTGAACACAAGGTGTTCCCATGATGTCTGCAGCTTCTGCTATTTCAGGATCCTCCTCAATGTCAATTTCAACAAGATGAACAAACTCATCGTACTCATCTATGACCTGCAAGATAAACTATCATTAGCAATTACAAGCAACTAATAAAACAAGCAACCTACATTAAGATATACATAGACCATAAAATGGAAATTTTGCATCACAATAGCAGCATGTGTCTGCTAGTTGCCGTGCCACGCACAATTGTGAAGCTAATGTTGATTTCATTTTGACACCCAAGTTGTATGTATCCTATTATTTTTTTTATTTTTTTTTCTCGAACGCGCGTCAATATATTAAGAAGAAAACAGGGGTAAAGAGCCCCAAGATGTTACAGAGATAAGGGGCTGTAACCCACCCAAATACAGAGCTAAACAAACTAACAAGTTAACTTGCATTTGCTAAAGACTTGACCAGGAACACAGAAAAAACCTAAATTAAGATGCTGCTGGTGCTTGGGCAAGGAGAAAAGAAACCCCTCGAGCCCCAGCAAGAGACCACTGTAGTAACTCCTCCCTAAAGGTTGAGATGGAGGTTTGTAGACTTGGGTTGATTCCATCAAAGACACAGCGATTCCGATGATTCCACAGGGTCCAAGCTCCTAAGATAACAATAGAGTTTAAACCCTTCTTCCCTTGACCTGACACCCTTTTGCTTATTTTTTCCCACCAATCTTCAAACCTCGTCTCCTCTGTTTGTGGTGCAAGGTTCTGTAAGCCAAAACTGTGCAAGATGGCGAACCAAACTTGCTGCCTTTTGGCTTAGATCAAGTGTTGTAATATCTGATATGTGGGCCATGTATCCTATTATCATTGTAAAGAAAAAGGGGAGGTGCTTTAAGGTTGATTGGTAGGTTGCTTTGAAAAGAATATGAGCCCTTAAATTAGACCAATCAGATACAAAGTTTCAGGACATTGAATTAATACATTGCTTGCCTAGCCATTATTTCAGGTTTTGGTATTCAAGCCTCCAACATGGCAGCATGCCTCTAGCAGATCAAAATCACGAGAACTGGACAGACACTATAAATGCCAAATTGTCAGGAGAAACAAGGGTGCTGAATTGATATTTCAAGATTTAGAGCTATGTAGTTCAAAAATAGATGCTTGTAATTTATATAGAATGAGATGATGTTCAATGTTCAGTTTCAACTTCAGGAACTAACCTTGTTCAAAATTGGTTTTAAGGTTCTGCAAGGACCACATGTGGGAGAAGTGTATAGAACACAAATGAGTCGTGGACTCTCATGGTATAGTTTGCGGAGTGCATACTGCAAAGGAAGAAAGCTCAGAGTCAGTTTTCAAATTAATATTTTCATCATATGGGCCAATCTATGCATAAATACCTGTCCCTTGTGTTTTCTGTGAGAAATGTCAAAGCCCATTTCAACATCTTTATCTGTAATATCCTTCTTTGTTTCTTCTTGAACAGGCTGCAGTTCAATTAAAATTATGAGAAAGAACACTACCTTGTAAACTTGATTGGGGTTACTTCAGAAAATAGCCAGCAAAAGATAGTAAAAGTGAATTAACCATGCTATATAAGATGTGATGAAAACCTAGGCTCAAATTTTCATGTATGAAAAAATCCAATGTGGTTACAAGTCATGGCAATGCTGATATGTGATGACCCAGAAACTAGAAATGCCAGGAAAAATAACAAAAGCAGAGGATTGCAGCTGTTCATGATACTGTGGGTTCAGTAATCTAAGATTGCAGTCATTTTCCATTATAATAACGTTCAAGGCAAAACAAAGTTGGTATGTGCACCAGATGTCTTAAAGAAACATACTGTGAGGAAAAAGGACTACCTGGTGAAATTCAATAAGAAGATCATTGGAAACTAAGTATCTTTCAACTGACAAAGCAGCTATGCATCCAGATCCAGCTGCGGTAATAGCTTGTCTCCATTCATGATCCTGCAGGTACACACTGGAGAAGTATAAAAACTAAAATGGCCATAGGAATATCTCAATTTCACAAATGTATATCTAGCACAACATATACTGCATTTTATACTGATAGACTTTCCAAATACTTAGCTGCAGCAGTTCCCTTCTTAAAACATTAACAAATGATATGTTATGTGAGATAACAAAAACATGACATGCTGGTGACAATGAAGCTTCGGAAAATAAGATACATTGCAAACCATGCAGAAGTTCCATACAGAAGGTGAATGATGGAGTTACCTGAACATCACCAGCAGCAAATACACCATCAACTGAAGTTTTGGCTGAGCCCTCTTTAACTAAAATATAGCCAGCACTATCCAGTTCAATTTGGCCTTGCAACAGCTGACTGTTTGGAGTATGTCCTATGCCATAAAATAGACCTTTCACCTTAAGAACTGACTCTTCTCCTGTATCTCTTCTCTTCAGATGAATTCCAGACATCTGCCCTTTGTCATTGCTAACAACATCCATGGCTTCTGTATTGAAATGTACTGTTATGTTGGGGTTGTTGAGTACTCTGAAACATTCGCCATAATCAACCTGTTAACCAAACATCCAGGGAATTGGAAGTTTACCTCATTAATATTTCATGTGACTGAAGAGGAGCTCACGTCCTTCAAAGAACATAATAACTTAATCTACAGATAAGTTCCCAAACATAACAGGTCTGCAGGATCTATGAAAACTCAGCTAACTATGATTTTTAGTACTTAAATTGGCAAACAGATAACACTAACTAAAGTTACTGTATTTACTAGCTCACATCCAACAAACTGTAGATTATTGGGTTACAAAAATAAAGAAAGTTCAATCCACTATTACTCCTAATAAGTTCAATCCAAACCTAGATGACCACTACTTGAAAGCAATAGCCCTAGCCTAAATAATACAGTGCTATAATAATTATGATTTATGGGTTACAAAAATATTTTATAGCTAAATAAAGAAAGTTCAATCCACTATTACTCCTAATAAGTGCTGATGCCAAGATAAGTGAAAAATGCTGGCAATCTGCTGGTAGTATGCCTGTGTGAACAGAATAGAACATTCCTAGAAAAAAGACACGAAATTATTTTACCTGTCCTGCATAGCTTTGGATGCCCGTAGCTTATCCTTTCTAACTAGTAAATGAACATGTCGAGCATATTTTGTCAAATATATTGCTTCCTCTGTAGCTACATCACCACCCCCAACAACTGCAAGAGCTTGGCCTTTGAACAGCGGTGATGCTCCATCACATATAGCGCATGCGCTGATGCCTCTACTCCAAAATTCATCTTCACGAGGCAGCCGGAGGCGCTTAGCCGTAGCTCCCGTTGCAATGATTATACTATGACATTTCACCTACATATGCCCTGAGATTAATGCAGAGAAGAAAACGTCTAAAATAGTTTGTGTTCATTATACTCCATCCGTTTTTAAATATGTGATGTTTAGGGTAAGCTAATTAGTTAAAAATGAACTAATTAGCTTGCCTTAAATGTCACATATTTAAAAACAGGAGTACCAAGTGACTGCAAATCTGCAATATCAAATGGGTACATATTGTAGAGACTACAAGCAAGATACAGGTAACAGAAAAACTAAAGACCATACCAGACAGTAGTGTAAGACCTATAATCAAGTAAACCATATAAACACTGGACTGACCTACAGTTCAAAAGCTTGCTCTTGTAGACATGCATTCTTACATTTCCCCCCTATATAATATAAAAGCTGCTATGTTTTTTTGCTTATCATCAATGGACTTTATCTTTGATTAGACTGTTAAATTATGCTAATACCGTCCATTGAACACCTAACAAATAACACACACAACGCCACCTTGTGCAAAATGAAAATTCAAACTCCAAACCAACTTATAGAGGACGAACATGCATGAGGAATAGCACGACAGCGCGTACCTCACGGTCGCTGCTACGAATAACAAACGGGCTGCTCTTTACATTCACAAACTCAACATCCTCTTGGTGAAGCTCTGCGCCCCAGCGTTCCGCTTGCTTGCGCATCCTGGTTTTAACCAATGCACCGGCGACGATGTAAGCACGGTAACAAAACCAACATGACACTATCTAAATCGAACCAGATGGCTCCGCCATCAGAACAGTCTCACCTGTCCATGAGATCAGGCCCAGTTATACCTTCCGGGAAGCCAGGGAAATTCTCCACCTCGGTGGTGGTCATCAGCTGGCCGCCAGGGACACCGCCCACCTGGAACCCTTCAAACACGACAGGCTTCAGGTTCGCCCGGGCGGCGTAGATGGCAGCAGTGTAACCGGCTGGTCCAGAGCCGATGACCACCAGGTTCTCCACCCCCTTGCTAGCATCTGCAGGGTCAGCGAAACAACCAATTACTTTGCCACGCTTCGCTCTTTGATTAGAAACGTTGCTAGTAGCCCGCTCCCACTCCGACCGCTCACAGATCAAATGCGGCTCACACGGTCAGTTGCACGAGCGAGCAACTCAGCGGTTTCACGACAGTCCAACCTGGAATCCGATGGATAAGGGGGATGCTAGAGGGGGGAGGCGCGCACCTGAGGGAGGGGAGGAGGCGGGGGTCTCCTCGTCGACCGCGCCGGCGGCGGCGGCCTGCAGCGACATCGGCGCGCGGCTGTTGCAGCAGGTGGCCGCCGCGGGGAGAAGGCGGCAGGAGGAGGAGGGGAGGGCCACCCGGTGGCGGCGGGAGGAGATCGGGGCCGCCGAGAGGGCGACGGCCACGGCGACGCGCGTGACCGCCATCGCAAGCGGCAAGGCGGGAGGCGGCGGGGGTGCTGGCTGCTGCGGTGCTGCCTGCAGCTGAGTTGGTGGGCGGAGGCAAGGATGTGGAGCGGGAGGACTGAGGAGGCAGGTGTGATGAAATGAAAGGATGGATGGATGGATAGGGGGTCGGGTGGGTGGGTGGGTGGGTGGGGGAGAGCGCGCAGAACTGCAGGAGCGCGGGCCAACGGGAGAGACCTGATACGTGCTCGTCGCGGCAGCCGTCGAAGACTCACTCGAGCAGACGGCCGTTGATTCGCATCTCCTCGTTTTGTTTGTGCCGGCCTGCCGCCCCCACGTCACCATTGTCGTTTTCTCGGGCTTTATAAAGCTTCTCAAGTTCTCATCGTGATGATTCACGAATCACGAACGATCAAATTGTGCAGTTCTACTATCGGGAATTATTATTTAAAAGTATAATAACAATCTTTAAATTTTCCCTATTTACTACTCACTCCGTTTCAAATTATAAATGTTTGACTTTTTTTACCCTACATTTGACTATTTATATTATTCAAAAAAATTATGCAAATATAGTCAAATTTTAGTTATTTTTGTAGGCCATTTATTAAATAAGCAAGTCATAACAAAAAAAATAACTTTTTACACTAAAATTTGAATAAGACGAGTAGTTAAATTTAGGATTAAAAAAAGACAAACGAACTATAATTTAGAACGAATGGAGTACTATCCTACATTTATGTTTACGGGTAATTTTGACCGTGGCGCAAAGCCTAAGACAACCCCATCTATGTTGTTGTGAATTGACCAAAATACCCCTATGTTAAAGTTGTTAGTAAGAGTGTGTAGGAATTTCTAGAATAAGCAATGGTGAGAAGGGTGGACTCTACCAAGGACAAAATGGGAAATGCAATCTTGGAAAATGCAGTGCCAAGTATTTAGAAAAACAAAAATCAAAAGTAACAAGTATTTTGAATCAGAGGTTGGTATTATTATTAAAGGAAAAAACCAATAAGGGGCCGTTTGGATCCTTTCATTGGGTGGAATTGAAATTTACTTAATTAATTATATTATTTGGCTTAGATTGTGACATTTCACCACTTTCCAAAGTTTACATATAAGCCTACCTCAAATTCATAGGGTGGGAGATAGAATTTGATTGTATAGATCACCATGTTCTGATGCATGATTTGTAACTTACAACACACTCTTCAATTCACCGTAGAAATACAACACATAACTATTACTCTCATATAGCCAATAATATACAAATATAATTCATATATAACCATATTAGCTTAATTAATATGTGTCTAAATTATGATTCTTGAAATGAATTCAATTCCAAGTATCAAACCGGCCCTAATAGAATTACAATATCAATATATATACTCTACTCCCTAGGTTTTCAAAGCATCAGTGCATCTCCAAGAGATTAGTTAAAATGCCTATCTAAATTTACTGATTTTGTTACTCTTAAAATAGATAAATTAGAGTACTCCAACAGACTCTGTAAAACTAAAAGGATGGATAACTAGTGATATAGTCTATCTAAAAATAGAGATCGAATAGTGAGATGAAGAACTACTAAATTTGAAGTCATTTATAGGTTGTGTTAGAGATATTTTTTTTTAATAATAGCTAAATTTAGTTTTAAAAATGATTTAGCTAATCTATTAGAGATGTTTTTATAGGACAACCCTTCTGATATCACCTTGCAACAAACAAAACCCCTAAAGTAGACTAGAGTTTCACTAGTATATATATGGATAATCTTATTTGGATATTGTCGAATTTTGGGGTGAATTAGTATGTAATTTAAGTTCTACTATAATATATCGTGGATTGTTAGGAATCCAACTGCGTCTTGTGCCTAAAAACACATCAAGCTGCATAGATGGAGAAAAATGTTATAATAATTCCACCGAACACTATCAACGGCTAAAAGGCTGCACCTTGCTCGTCACCCAATAGTCTGCCGATCAAAGCATTTGCTAAAAACCAGCGAGCCGACCGTGCCTCGATCACTGCCAGTTCCCGCCGCCGCTCCGCACGGCCGCACCCATGCCGACCCCAAGCGGCGGCGGAGCGGCGCGACCGCGAGCTGCAGAGGAGCCCCGCGTGGAGCTGGAGCTCCCGCTCGGCGCCGCCGCGCCGTTCGACCTGACGGCGGCCGTGTGCAGCCACGGGCAGTTCATGATGGCGCCCAACCGGTGGGACCCGGCCGGCCGCGCGCTCGTGCGCCCGCTCCGCCTCGCCTCCGACAGCTCCGTCTCCCTCCTCGTCCGCGTCTCCGCCCACCCCGCGCGCCCGGACTCCGCGCTCCTCGTCGCCGTGCATGGCGCCGCCGCGCTCTCCCTGCTCGACCAGGACCACATCCTCGTAAGCACATGGATTGGATCCGGATCGAGCGTTGATGGCGTTGTCGGCGAAGCGACACTCTTCTGATTTCCTGGTTTGGTATGGTATCCACAGGAGCAAGTTCGACGGATGCTGCGGCTGTCGGAGGAGGACGGCAAGATGGTGTCTGAGTTCCAGGCGATGCACCCCGCGGCGCGGGAGGCGGGGTTCGGGCGCATCTTCCGCTCGCCCACGCTCTTCGAGGACATGGTCAAGTGCATCCTCCTCTGCAATTGCCAGTTGAGTCTTGGCCTGCTTTCCCTTCACTCTAATTGGGGATCCCGGATCGGTAGAGAACTAGAGATTGCTATCTTTCATTTTTTTTAGTGTTGATTTAGAAGAGATCCTCCATTATTCACAGAGGTAACTGAATGACAGACAGACAGAGTAACAAATATGGTCTGTGCTTTACCATTTCATACCAAATGGGTTATATTTCGAGATGATACATTGCAGACGTACTGAATGGAGTATTTTGTTTTTTGACAGAAATAACACTTGTTTAAATTGGAATGCTTCAATAGTATATAGTTTGTTAAGTACTTCTTCCGTCCCTAAATAACTGTCTTTCTCACTTCCCGAGAAATAACTTAGATTAATTTTATATAAAAAATTATTAATATTTATGATACATAATTAATATCATTAGATAGATCTTTTGGTCTAGTTTTTTAATAAATTTATTTGGAGATACAAATGTTACACATATTTTATATAAATCTAGTCAAAGTTGTGACACGAAAACCCAAAACAACACTTAATAAGGGAGGGAGGGAGTATTTCTAATCCTACTAGCATGATTTCTTGCCCAACTAATAGTATGGTGTATAAGTACAGATGGACAAGAACCTTGTCAATGGCTACTGCACTGTGCAAGCTTCAGTTGGAGCTGAAATGTTCATCCAGTATCGAAGAATTTCAGTCAAGAACACCTCCAATTAGGGAACATAATAAAAGGAAGCACAGCAAGAGACACAGTGTCCGTGTCAAATTAGAAGCAAGGTTTTCAAAGGATAAATTGGAAGGTCCAAGACTGGCAAGTGGAGGCAATGGCCTGATAAATTTGGAAACAGATGAAATTTTGTCTTGTTTGCCCTCAGTTGCAACTCAAGCAACCGGTACAGATGATTCCTTGGAACCATCGGAGCTTAGCTTGAGCAATGATCCTCACTTGGAAGGCTGTATTGGTGATTTCCCTACGCCGGAAGAATTGGCCAACCTTGATGAGGAGTTTTTAGCCAAGAGGTGTAATCTTGGATACCGAGCAAGGAGAATTGTAATGCTTGCACGCAGCCTTGTAGAAGGGAAGGTATGTCTACAAAAACTTGAAGAGATGCGTAAAATGTTTGTACCAGCTGCAGAAGAGGCATCCAGTATCGCATCCACCTATGAGAGATTGAACTCAGAGTTAATGATGATCTCAGGGTTTGGTCCTTTCACACGTGCCAATGTGCTCATGTGTATGGGATTCTTCCACACGATCCCAGCTGATACTGAAACAATTAGGCATTTGAAACAGGTATTTCCCTTCCTGGAACCTTTGCATTTTTTTAGGATTCATAGTTGACGATTTCAATATTCCATGTGCTATGCCTGAAATTTATTGCAGATTCATAAAAGAGCAACTACCATCAGCTCTATTCATCATGAATTAGATAAAATCTATGGCAAATATGCTCCATTCCAGTTCTTGGCATACTGGTAAATCCATTTCTCTGATACCCTGTATTGTTTTAGGCTAATATATGTATGCAGCTATGCTAATTCTCGACACCGTTCTCTTTTTCTTTTTTGGGTTCTGAAACAGGTTTGAGTTATGGGGCTTCTACGACAAGCAATTTGGCAAAATTAGTGATATGGAACCATCCAACTACGGACTATTCACTGCAAGCAACTTGAAAAAGAAGCAAAAAATGGAACCATCCAACTACGGACTATTCACTGCAAGCAACTTGAAAAAGAAGCAAAAAATTAGAAGAAAAGCAGCTGTAGATAGTTAGCAATGCAAGAGGATGACATGTCTTTTCTTTTGCAAATGCGACAAGGAAAAAAAATCATAGATGCTTATGTAATTGTGGATTTGTGTTTTATTTATTGGGACTACACCGTCCTTGCTAGATTGACTCACGATAACAGATTCTGAGTTTCTGAAACTAGTAGTAAACTTTCAGATGAAGATTAAAAAACAGAACGGAAGTGATGAGAACCTTGGGTGACAAATGTATTATGGCCAATTATTTTTGGCTGGCCATACGTCACAGTTTTTCCATGAATCCATAAGATATTTCAAATCTTGCGGTTGTAAACGAGAACATATTTTTGTATAGATTACCAAATGGCCACAAGTTTGATGGGAAATTACCATTTACAAAGAAAAGAGAGCACAGAACATAGTTTAATCGGTCCTTTCATAAATGTTGTAATTTCAGCTATACTATCTCCATTTTTCTTCTTCCTTTTTTGTTTTCCTCAACTGGGGTCTAAACTGTACGCTTGATTATGAGGGAATTTATACATCAAGGGGCATCAAATTACTATCCCCCAGAACTACTTCCCCTTTGGTACAGTATCGATCCAATCAAAACTGCAACTCCAGCTATTGCAACCGTCAGGAGCAGTTGTTTGTGAAGTGAACCAGTAGCAGGTCGCGCTGGCTTTGGTACTGGCTGCTCTGCTGCTGCTGCTGCTGCTAGAGCCCTGTCACTGAAATTGATATCACAAAGTAAGCTTGGTTTTTTCTCAGAAGATGCTACAGCAATAGTAAAAGCTTGCCGTCAGACTAATCGGTTGGATTTTCTCACAATGCCATTTATTAGTTGCTACTTGCTACGGCAACAGGACAAGCTTGATGTCAGACTAAACGTAATCAATGTCTAAGCAAATGATACTTCAATGAAGGAACCACTAAGCTAGCATAAGACATAATTTATTTATTTGCTGAAAACTATATTGAAAGGTTAAATGCTAGTCCTCCGTTCCAAAATGTAAGGTGCAACTTCAAATTAGTTACATTAAATCCACAACCGAATATGTCTTGATAGTGCATTTATTTGCTATTTTGCAGTAAAACATTTCTCTATAAACTTGGCCAAAGTTAGAGACTTCTGATTTGGCACAAAACCAAAACACCTTATACTTTGGAACAGTGGGAGTGGCAAGTTACTAATAGTACCGATGTAGCTGAATGTTGTCTTGAAAAATTAAAGGAATGGAACTGGAGTTACTAATCAGTTGGAAGCTTACCTTGAAAGTTCTGATGCAGCATTTAAAATCCTATGGAACTGGAGTTCATGTCCAATCCATTCACGAAGTCTGATATACTTCCTGCAACTTTGACAATATTCTGTTCGATTTCCACACACATCCTGTAGCACACCCACCCTAATTAGAACACTGAGAACTGTATCCAAAACTAGTTTCTTGAATAATAGGCTACCATGTGAGATATATCCATACCTGATGTTCGAAAAGATCGACTGCAGGGAGTTCAAACTGACAGTATTGGCACGCGAGCATCCTTTGTGGGCATTGTATGCCTGTATGAAGATCCCATAGCTCACGTTCTACTGTGTCTTTGCAAAGTGAGCAATTCATCTGTATCCGTAATAAGATTAGTGGTGAAGATGAATTAGTAAATTATTAAGAGGTGGTAGAAAAGAAAAAACAGGAAGGTGTAAATCTATTGCCATCTCTTTAATTTATCTACAGTTTAAATTAACTTAGTGGCTGACGAAGACGCTTTCATTTGTTTACATTAACTTAGTGGTTACAAGAAATTATGTTGCCTACCATAAGCATATAAAGAAGCTTTCATAACTGTTTTAAGCAATTGAACCTTTTGCTGTCATAATGATTATAAATATGCGTTCATGTAATATTGCAGCTTCTTAGAGTAAGATAAGAACTTAGGGGGAAAAAAGCTGAACAGTAATGCAGACTCCTATACTTCTTAATGTAACGCTAAACTTCAGCAATATTATAATTATGAATTGACAGTGAAAACTATTAGGGGACTCCAAACAATGAATCTGAGAGAAGCTTGGAGTTTGGAAAGATACCGGAGCATGGTTTTCATCATAGTGTTCATCCATAAGCTTCCTCGGAACCATATCTCCACAATGTTCACACTTCTGAAGGTTCCGAGCGCAGTGCACGCTGTGCAATGCAATGTTTAAAAACAGAATCTCCCGCTGACTATAGAATATAAACAGAGAAGAATATCGTCAGTAATCAACATATTTAACCGCAGCTGACTAATAAATAGAGAGCATGGGGAGAATCACAGTTAACAATGTAGAGCTGGCTAAAAACCATACCCTGGACATTGTGGTCATACAATATAGGATACAAGCACCTGATACGATACTGGAAAAACTGATTACATATGTACACGGGTTCGGCAATTTGCAGAAGGTAATCCACAGAGCAACGGTATCACGTCGCATGTCATGTGCAATTAATTATCACAAAATAAGCTTGAACTATATACCATATATATTATTTTTTTATAAAAAAACTAAGCATCGACGCATGCGAACAAATCGGTGTCGTAAATATGCAGCGGTCGACGACCCCAACCCTATCCTGTCGCCTGTCGGCATGGCGGAGACGGAGGCAGGAATCGACCTGTGGCGGGTAAAGCGGAGACGCTGGGAAGGCGAGGGAGGCGAGCAAGAGAGGGAGGGAGAGCGTTACCAGTGCGGGCAGGTGTAGGTGGAGATGGCGGAGTCGCAGTCCGCGGCCGCCATGGTTTGACAGGGAGCGATGGTCGGAGTGGCCTCCGCCGAGATCCACGTTTGGCTAGCGCCGAGTCGGGGAATCGGGGGCGGGGATGGTGCGGGAGCCGCGGAGGAGAGGACGGAAACGGAATAGGCCGGCTTCTTGTTGGTTGGAGTCGGAGGAGGCTTTGGATTGGAGCTAGACGAGCACGAGGCTCTTCGGGCCCACGTGTCGGTACCTATATTAGTATTAGTACTTACTCCGTACCAAGTAAATGTTCGGTTGTGGGCTGAGATGATGCCAGATGGGCTTGCTCTGTTGGAGCCGAACGGTCTTTTTGTTGGGCTTCATTCATGGGCTGCAGAGTAGAAGATTGGTCCAGCATGCCATGGCTTTGGTGGGCTATTGGCCCGCTCGTTCTCTACTTCTCTTTTTCATTCAATTCAATTCAGGGGAACAGAAAGCAGAGAGACGGTCAGACGGAGAGAGCTTCGATACGAATGCCGAGGCCGGTATCATCGCACCGATCAGGAATTTTTTCAGAATGTGAAGAAATGCAGCCAACTTGTCCCACACTGCGCACCAGGCCACCGCTGCACCTCGGGCTTGGATACGAAGCCACCACACGTCGTAGTGTCAGGCAGTGCGCGTGCGCCCGAAGCCATCCCCGGCGTCGGCGTCGACGTCGATGTGGACGGGCAGCTTCCTTACTTCCTGAGGGTTCGTCAGAAATACGATCACATCAAACAACGGCATGGCATGGCGTGCGTGCGAATCTTCCGTGAGTCTTCCGCCGCACGACGACGGCCGGAGACGGCAAACGCGTAGGCGAAGAAGCTGACGCGCCGCCCACCGCTGCTGCTGCTGCTGCTGCTGCCTGCTGGGATCCATGGTTTTTGGTCATGGATGGTGAGATTCCACTCACTACATACTCGACTTTGTTGGCAGTCGCCACCACCGGCCACTGATCCTGATCTCATCCGGGTGCGTGCGTTTCTTTAACACCTAGTACGCCCTATCTTATCTAAGTGACTAAGTCTACGTGCTACGACGACGACGATGATGATTTATTATACTGTAATCTCTTATATAATAATAATTAATTAACAGCCTGTTCGCTTAGCTTTTCAGCCGGTTTAAACTCAGCTAGAACAGTATTTTTCTCTTACAAAAAATCAGTCAGCAATGTATAATCCTGTCAGAACAGTACATAATCCTGCCAAACAAACAGGCCGTAAGGTGTGGTGTATCGGGTTCTATTTGGCAAATGGTTTCCCAACTTTCGAGTGACTTTATTACGAGTTAAAGTTTCCGAACGCGGGGGCGGTTAATTCTTCCTTCCCCGCTCATCCAAAGAAGGAACGGACGATCGCCAAGCTGTAGCCGTGACAAACAGGGGTTGCGTGCCTGACTGACCGTCGTTGTTGTGAGCAGCAGCAGCAGCAAGCTGTGTTATGGTTGTGGGCTTGTGGCCAGCGCGGGCGCGATAGGTGCGGTTGATGCATCGCCGTGGTACTGTGCGTGCCGTTAGGGTCCGTCCAGGCCAGGCCCGATGGGTGACGCTTTACGGGCCACTAATAGCAGGCTTTATTGACGCTTAACGAAAGCTGATTAGTCTGTTTCAACAAACTCTTACAGCCTGGCGGGTGGCGGGTGGAGGCAGAGGCTCCCCGGGGGAACCAACGAACGAACCAACACGGAACAAGCCCGTGTCGACTCGCGTGAAAAAGAAGAAGGAGCGGTTCCGAGCCTTCCTTCGTCCTGAAAACTGACCAACTTGCCGGCTCATGTCTCTGACGCATTCAGAGTTCGGTCCAGATAATAAACACAGCAAAACTGAACTGTGACTTTTGTTTGCGCCTGCATTATGTGTGTACGTACGCTTAATGTAGCTAGTTCTCTTTTATTCCTGTATGGTATGCACAACAAGCTCGGATTTTTACTACAGTACCATGGATGGATGGATCACAAGTATACAGGACGACGACACAAAAACTAATGCAAAGAATTGTCAGGTCAAGTCAGTATGAGCAAAGAAAAAGAAAGAAATGGTTGGAATGAAGAAAAACTATAGCAGAGACAGCAGAGAGCAAAGGAGATGTTCATTGAGCTGGGCGGTTGTTGGTTATTCGAGACCGGTCAAACCGTCCGACGCACATCACATCATCCATCACTCGGCCGCCGCCGCCCGCCGCCGCCGCCCGCCGAGACCAGGTACCGGTGCGCCTCGACGAGCTCCTCCCTGAAGCGCGCCAGGTCCAGCCGCACGTTCTGCCGGTCCAGGTACACCTTCTTCGTCACGTCCCAGCCGCGCTGCCCGACGCCGGCGGGGTCCGTCAGCACGGGGTCACCCGTGGGGTACTCGCGGGACAGCGAGCTCTCCTCGGGGGCGATCTTGTACCCGACGTAGCGCAGCCCCATCCGCGCCGCCGGCTCGCCGTAGTAGGCGCCGGCCGCCCAGTCCGTGCCCAGCGGCACCACCTGGATGAACACCTTCCCCGGCCGCATGAACAGGAAGTGCGTCATGGCGGCGCCGTGCACCCCGACCATGGCGTCGCTGGCGTTCAGCTCCCGGTATATCTTGCACAGCTCCGTGGTGCGGTCGGGACGGATCACGCGCACGTCGAACCCCACGTCCGCCGCCACCGCCGCCACGTCCGCCTCGTTCTCGATCACGCGGGACCCCGTCCGCGACACGATCACCAGCCTGGGCCTGGGCCTGGGCGGCTCGTCGTCCTTGCGAGGCGCGCGGGGCACCACCGCGGCGGCACCGCGGCGGTGGCGCTGCCGCAGCCGCTTCCGAGCCGCGCGGCGCTCCAGGCGCTCCAGGAACTCGATGCGGCCGCGGTAGGCGTCGTCCAGGAGCCTGCGGAAGTCGCCGATGCTCTTCCCCTCGGGCGTCCTCGCCGGGTCCACGGTCAGCTCGCCGTGGATGCGCATCCCGGCGATCACCTCGGGGAAGCAGTGCACGCGGCGGTCGGCGGTGAAGTCGATCGGAGGGAACGCCGACAGCTGGGACACCACGTCGCCGTACTTGGTCATCCACCAGTCGTGGTACTCCAGGACCACCAGCACCACGCGCCGCCGGAGGTGCTGCGCCGTCACGAACAGCGGCAGGATGCCGTCGTTGAACTCGTGGTACACGTTGCCCGTGTACCCGCCGGTGGAGAAGACCACGGCCGGCACGTCGTGCCGCACGTCGCACCGCGCCGCGGCTTCGTCGCCGCCGGGGACCACGCGACGCAGCCGCACCTCGTCGATCGTCGCCATCACGTTCGCCTCCCACTTGCGCGTGTACGGCCGTATCCGCTCCTCCTCCGCCGTCGAGTTGCCGTTGCCGGCGGCGGATACGAGCTGGAACGACGCGCTCGCCGAGTGCATGCGCAGGTCCCCCCGCGCGAAGCAGATGTCCGCGCGCTCCGACGTGCGGTCGCAGCAGAGGCTGTTGTTCCCCACGGCCGAGCACGGCCCGGACACACCGCCACGCGCCGCCGTGGCCGTGGCCGTGGCCGCCGCCGCTGCGCCGCCTTCGTCGCTATGCACGAAGGAGAGGAAGGAGACAGGCGCCACGAACAGCGTCCCCACGCAGAGGAAGGAGAGCAGGAGCATGGCCAAGAAGCGCCGAAGGCCGAGCGCCCTGGATTGCACCAGCTTGCCGCTCTTGCCGCCAGGGCTGCCGTGGTCCTGGTAGTAGTACATGACCCGCCGCCCGGCGCCCTTGGTCTGCGACACCTTGCATGCCACCTCCTGCTCCGGCTCGCTCTTCCTGAACTGCAAGATGTAGATTCTGTGTTGCTGCTGCTGCACCATGGCGGCCGTCGCCACAGAGAGAAGGTCTCTCGGATGACTATGAGAAGAGGAATGGAGGGAGAGAGAGGGGGGTATAAATGGCTCAGCTTAGCAGAAGAGTATAGAAAACTATTGGCGGTTAGAGGTTGGGCCGCTATTGTTGTGTGTGACGGCGAACGCAGCCAACAGTGATGGACAAACATCTTTGAGGAGCATTCGGTGGGTCCTCTGATTGCCACCTAAAATAAAAATTAAAATGCACCATATCTGCACAGCAGCAAAAAAAAAAACGATTAATTTTCTTACACAACGATAATCATTCACTCTAGATCAATGAATCAAGCCCAATCCTCATATTTCACATCGTACAATTTAAGCTAAGTCTCAATTGCTTGTGTATCTGATTGCAATATATTGCAGAATTTATTATAAAGTACTAGTTTGTATATAGTTTTTTTTCAACCAATCGGACAAAAAAGTTACCGGTTGTATTGGGAAATAAAGAACACAGATTGGGTAGTTTGGGTAGTGCAATAGAGCAATAAAACCCTCGAGGGTCGAGTAACGGTAACAACGGTAACAACCAAAAACGACAGTAGAAGCAACAAACGACATTGGTCGGTTAGATTAAGACATCAACACGCGCCGCACCGCCGATATATATCCTTTATCCCGAATGAATATAATTAAGAAATCATGATGTAAATACGGTATCTGTTGCACATATATCCTCGCTTTTTAAAATTCATATACAGCTAGGAAACTATCGCTTGTATATCACATCAATAACACGTACTTGTACTTATGACTTTATGGATGCCTTTTGATACATTGCTCGATCACAGACAACCCATGTATATCGGTCATTGAGAAAAGAGTGTAATGAAACCGGTCTATCTTCAAGATATATATAACAAAATATATTTAACCTAAATTAATAAATCATGAGTTGCACTCATATTTCGCATAGTAGAAAGAATTAAAGATTTGTGTATATAGTTTTTTCCAACGAATATGACAAGAAAGTTGTTGGTTATATTAGAAAAAGATAAAAAACCCCATATTGGATAATGCAATAGAGCGACAAAACCCTCGAGGGTCGAGCAACGGTAACAACAAAAAACGACAGGTTGGGTAATGCAATAGAGCGACAAAACCCTCGAGGGTCGAGCAACGGTAACAACCAATGACAGTAGAGCCACCAATTAAAAGTAAAAAGCAACAAACGATAATGGTCGGGTAGATTGAGAC
Organism: Microstegium vimineum; assembly: GCA_022036555.1. Classification (NCBI taxonomy): domain Eukaryota; kingdom Viridiplantae; phylum Streptophyta; class Magnoliopsida; order Poales; family Poaceae; genus Microstegium; species Microstegium vimineum. Next base: position 2,282,587 of record CM039141.1, read on the forward strand.
ATCAACACGCACCGCACAACACCGCTGATATCTATCCTCTATCCAGAACAAATACAATTAAGAAATCATGATGTAGATACATTATCTGTTGTGCATATATCCTCACTTTTTAAAATTCATATACAACTAGGAAACTATCGCTTGTATATCACGTCAGTAACGCGTACTTGTACTTGCGGCTTTATGGATGCCTTTTGATACATTGCTCGGTCATAGACTACTCATGTATTTCAGTCATTGAGAAAAGAGAAACCGATCTATCTTCAAGATATATAGCAAAATATATTTAACCTAAATTAATAAATCATGAACTGCACTCACATTTTGCATAGTAGAAGGAGTTAAAGATTTTTGTATATAGTTTTTTTCCAACGAATCGGATAAGAAAGTTGCCGATTATATTAGCAAAATAAAGAACCCTGATTGGGTAATGCAATAGAGCGACAAAACCCTCGAGGGTTGAGCAACGGTAACAACCAAAAATGGCAGGTTGGGTAATGCAATAGAGCGACAAAACCCTCGAGGGTCGAGCAACGGTAACAACTAAAAATGACGGCAGAGCCACCAACTAAAAGTAAAAGGCAACAAACGACACCGGTCGATTAGATTGAGACATCAACACGCACCACACAACACCACCGCGCTGCTAATATATATCCTCTATCCATAACGAATACAATTAAGAAATCATGATGCATATATGGGATTTGTTGCATTAAGTATCCTCGGTTTTTAAAATGCATAGATAGCTAGGAAAATATCGCTTGTATATCACGTCGGTAACGCATACTTGCACTTGCGACTTTATAGACACATTTTGATACATTGCTCGATCATTGACAACTCATGTATATCGATCATTGAGAATAGAGTGTAATGAAACTGATCTATCTTCAAGATATATAGCAAGAGATATTTAACCTAAACTAATAAACCATGAGCGACACTCATACTTCATATAGTAGAAGGAATTAAATATTTGTTTTGCGCCCATATCTATTAGTAAGCCCCATAACTAAATCAAACATATCATTAAGAAATACAACATGTAGTGAAATACTATTGATGCTCTCTTCTTGGATCATCACTTCTTCAGCCAAACAATGGTAATATATGGTGCCACATTAGACTTGTTGTGATAGACAATTTTCATGTTTATCTTGTGTCATACTATAGGAGAGGCAGCTAAAAAAAATTATAGAAGATATGATGTTAGCATATATGTCCCTTACAAAAGGAAAAATGTTTTTGCTTAAATTAGTAAATCAAGGTCTAGAATCCTTTAAAAAGAACAAGTACAATTAACACCATATATTTTGTGGCAATTATTATAACATACTAGTAGGTATAAATAGCCTCTCTCCAAAGCTAAGCGCAATTAAGAAATCATGATGTGTGGGATTTATTATACATATTATCATCACTTTTTAATACTTACAACTATGAAATTATATATGGCTTGTATATTTTATTGTAACGTATAATTGTACTTATGACTTTATGGATGTCTTTTGGTACACTACTCAATCATGGACAACTCTCGTGTATATCAAATTGTAGCACAGGGATTTGGGTTTAGACAAATAAGCATATTGTATGACATTAAAAAATTCATAATATGCCGAAGTATATCATAATATCTTAAGGCAAACAATTGTAAGAATGATATTGTGTGTCGTGTGTCATTTTGTTATGATGGATGACACCTGGTTTTTTTTTTATCTTGTGTCATTATGTTTATTCATCCGCAAGGCATGTATACAACAACTAGGGAAGATGATGACTAAAAGACATTTTTTGTTATAACATACTAGCTTGTGCTAGCACTTCTTAAAAGTTAAAACCAACAAGAAGTTAGTTGTGATGTAGTTTGTTTGGTATGGTGTACACATAAAACTCACATTATGTTGGTTGGGCCCATAAAACTCACATATTGTTGGCAAATTGGCATATGTGAAACTCACATCAAAGCATCTTTCTAAGCTGGCATAACAAAACACCACTCTCAAAGACACTATATATTCAATATCATGGAATAAATCAAGCCATGTTCTCCTAGTTTTCCATGTAGGATAAAACTGAAATTGGATCGATTAACATAAGGACATATACCCTTTTTAACACGACTTGATTATTAAGGAGAACATATATAAAGGCAAGAAAGTATGATGTCAATAGCTAGTTGTACAGTGCTAACATACATTGTCGCTTCTTGAAAACAAACACATGAGAAATTGAATCTCTCTTTACCGGGCCTGTGTGTTGATGATGAGTCAGGCTGCTCCGTCATAGACAACTCACATATATAAAAAGCCAAGACAATGAGGCGGGCAGCAATGGCGGCTGAAAATTTAGTGCAGTGAGATCATTCTACCAGTCGTCTATACCTTGCATTGCACACCTGGTTAGTTGTGCTATGTTGCTGTACTCCTATGGATTTTACTTTGCTTGCTTGCTTGCTTGGAAGTACTGAGGGTGATGAGTAGTTTGAGTTGGCATATGCATGCCAGGCTGGAGGCTAGGTGGTTTGAACATTGGGGTTGGGTTGGGTCCATTATTAATTTGGAATTAATTTTTGAGAGGCTACCAAGCCATAGCCATGTCATCTCAGTTTGATTTGACCAAGCAACACGCCAATTGCACGTGTATTCTCACTTCTCAGAAGCAACGCCCATGCATCATGTCGAGAGAATACATTGGGCCCATTCAAAAACAGCAGAAATACTAGGAAATACAGGCATATATTCGGTGCATATACGATTCCATATCATGCATGGTGTAGGCCGGGTACACGAGAGTAATTAAGAAGGCTGCTCATAAGTAACATCGCATTAGCATCTATCACACGGTACTTGAACCTCAAGATGCTTTAATGATGAGCTTAGCTTAGAAGTATATTTTGGTGTACTGACACATAGCAGTCAGTTTTTAACTGCATGATGAGAAAGTTCAAGCACCTACGGGGTATTTACCTGTGTGTAGTACAAGCAAGTACACTAGTATATTCTTTTTTTTTTTTGAGAATTCCACGGAGGGGGAGATCAGGGTCCCCGACCTGACACACTATGGCACTAGTCTATGATCGTATCCACCAACTTACATATTGGTACCTACAGTAGTTATACAATGATAACAGAGTCAGTACGATGTTATAAGACTATTGACAGCATGTGCACGTCTATTTGTCAAAAAAGTCACGGATATTTTGACATATGTGGGCGGGCCACCTTTGTCACGTAGTCACGAAGTTTAAGTCCTTTTTTTTTTATAGAATAGACGTGTCAAAATAGCTGTAGGTTTTTTGAAATGGGATCCAGAAGCTGTAGTCATTTTTGATACAGCTCTTTTTTTTTTTGTCTTTTCTACACTACTATACTCATTCCATACCAAAGAAAGATGTTATTCTGTATCTAAAACAAGTGAAACGTCTTTAAATCTGACTAACTTTATAGAAAGTATTATCTATATTTATATCTTCAAATAAATTTACTATAAAAACATCTTCCATGATAATCTAATAGTACTTATTGGATATTACAGATGTTATTATATTTTTGAAAAACAAAAATTGCATTATTTAATAAGGAAAGGAGTACTCGTTAAATCATTTTTTGTGTAACAGTAAACTTGGCTCTGTCCTAAAGGTGCGAAATAAAAAAAGGTGTGATCAATGGATCGGAGGAGCTAGCTGAATGAACAATGTGGACAAGCAACCGAACGATCTTTTGTCTAACATACACGGCGATCGAGCATGCATTTGACCTGTTAAGTGTCCTCTAATGATGCGAGCTTTTGGAGAAAGAAAGAAAGAAAGAAAGAAAGAAAGAAAGAAAGAAAGCAAAGTACGCTTTCCGTGAGCTAACTCTACTTTCTGATGCCCGCAGCGCAGGCTCACAAATATATTGTAGCAATCCTATGATGCTGACAAATGCAGTAGCACTCCGTGCCACTTTTCGTTAGATCCTATCACCTGCTACTGCTGCTAGCCTGCAGGCTTAGCTTGCTGTTGCATGCTGGCCCTGATGAGATCGAATCATATCCCACCAAAGGCAGGCACAAGCAGGATAATCGCAACGTTAAGAACGCTAGCAGAGGTGATGTCACTTATGAATGAATAATGTGACTGCTACTACTAGACCGGCGTGTGAACCATTTTGTTTTTGCCAACAAATTAAGTAAGTAAGCAGTTCAACTCAGAGTTAATGATGTCTAAAGGATTGTGAAAGAATGATGTGTAAACAAGTAAAGCAACTATATAAGCAAAAGTGACATGCATGATGAACCGGCTGGTTCTTTAACTTGTACTACGTATGAAAGTCATGTGATGCGATGTGAGGCAGGTGTCCACCTAACCTAATACTAATAGCCGGTTAATTAATTAAGCACCATGATATATACATCTCGAGTAGGTGAAATGCAGGGGTTGGTTTCGCTCCTCGTGACATCAAAAGGGATCAAAACATATCAGGCGTTTTTATAAAATCAATTAATTTAGTTAAGTAATTGATATCAAAGACTGGGTGGGGGCTTGGGGTTAGTTAGGGTCATAGGAGAGCTAGCGGTTGGTTATTGATATTGGCCGTAGTAGGAGAGGTTCGGAGTACCTTTGTTAGGCCACCAAGCTATAGCTAAGGCAGCGGGAATTGAAAGAGACCAGCAGCAACCTCTGTTTTTTCTTTGCTTTATTTCCCTTCGAAAATAACACGAAAGAGACCAGACTTATTACCTGCACCATCACTTTATTTTTCCTTCTTTTGTTGTGGGTTTTTTTTTTCACTGACTGATGATGATGAAGATGTGAAAGAGACGGGCTGGTTTACGTGCATTATTATTACTTTTTTTCTTGTGGTTTTTATTTTTTTATTATTACTGATGACGACGACGACCAGGCTTATGTCCATACCTACAACATTACTTTTGTTTTCAATTTTCCCCCTTGAGGTGAAAGAGACCAAAGCTTGCCCGCATTATATTAGCTGGAGCCGTGCACCCACCAGTAGCGACTGAGGCTTGGAGACGAAGCGTGCGCGTGCGTGTCAGCGTGTGACGGACGGGCCGGGGTGGAATGCAAATTAATGCTGGTGAGATGCACCAGTGGAAAACGGGGCCGGCGCACGCTTCGACCCTTCAAGCTTGCAGACGCGATAGCGACGGGCCGCGCGCAGGCGCATCGCGCATCACCGGACGACGACGACCCAGCCCAACCCAACCCAACCCAAGCCTATACCAAGCGGAGCTCAGCTCACCGCAGCCGGCACCCGGCACAGGGAAGCGAGCGAGCGACCACGGCGACGGCGTCGAGCTGCTTTTGACCCGGCCGTGTGCGCGGGCAGTGTCGGTTGGCGCGTCGCTGCGTTGCGTGCGCAGACCGCTGCCCTGCCCTGCCGTCTCTCGATCGGTGGTTTATACGTATTTGGTACGTGCATGCTGCTGCTGCTTTTGACGGGGCATCGATCGATCGATTCGTCACACGGAAACTAAAACTAATGACCGGACGGACACGCGTCGAGAACGATGAAACGGTCACGAGTCATCGTCCATCTTAGAGAAACGAAAACGAGTGAGTGATCTCATATATGAATCTTCATCAGCAATGCCCCCAGCCGGAGTCGCGCTGGCAATGCAAGGCATGCATCTCGTCAAGCTGGCTAGTCAGGGTTTGTGTACGCGGTGACGAGCGGAGTCGCGCGGTGCCGTGTGTGTAGTACGTACTCTGTAGAGAAGTACGTAGTTGCTCCGATCCTGACGAAGTCTCTGTAGATCGATACGTAGTCACAGTCGGTCAGTCGCGCTGCACAACACAAGGTAGTTTGATTGAGGAAATATAATTAATTAGTTTATTATCTCAGGTGACATGCCACATGCATGGTGTAGGTTGAAACGATTTGTTTATTTAATTGTGGAATCAAGGATTTAGAGCTTCATTGTTAATTGATAAAACATTAAAGGGAAATTTTAAATAAAAGATACTGTAAACACTTGATTTTATACTAACAAACAACCAACAAGATCAAATTTGGAAACCAAAATATTGATTCATGATGTCACAAGCAGAGATGTGCAAAACTGGAGCTAAGATTTTAACTACATATATGTTGACCCCCCCACAGCCAAAGAGGTGTATTGCAAAGATGAAAACACCTACTAGTACAGAGTAATAATTAGTACATTATTCTTTCACAGCAAGAAAAACAATATACATTACATGAATGGATTTTCACAAGTATTTTTCTAGGATATAAAATATGGAGAGAGCAAAGTTATATTCTCTTGATTAAAAAAATATCATTCTCAATGCTCAAAAAGTCAAAATTTTGTCAAATATATAGAAAAAACCATTAGTATTTATGGTGTATATGTATCCGGTATCATTAGATGAATTGTGGGATATATATTTAGAATAAATTTATTTGAAGATATAAATATTATGAATATTTTTTTATAATTGTAGTCAATTTTAAGAAAACTTGAGGAGCATAGCGATATTGTTTTTAAATGAGGAAGTAGATTGCAACACGGTTTGATGATGGTGCGATACAAATCCGTGTGTCCTTGTCATCCCACGTCAATTCCTTGCGACTCTCATGAATCAGCTGATGATGAGTTTTTCTTTCTCGTTTTATTTACTGATATTAATTTATCGATCAAACCTATCACATATCCAGGGGGCTTGCATCGTCACGGGTTCCCACGATGCCGCCGCCCATCGGTCGTCGCCGTCGCTGGTTACTGCTTTCCGGCCGGTTGCTTCTGGAAGGAGGCTACGACTATCACTCTATTAGTAGCAGGTAGTAGGAATCCATTGCGTGGATAGGAAGGGGAAGGGATGAGCCTTTCGATGGATCGATGCCGGTAGGGCTCAATCATCCACTTCCATTGGCTGGCGGATAATTAAAATCTGAGCTCAAACTGAGGTGCTGTTTGGTTAAGGTCTTTTTAGCAGTAATATGTTCACAGAGTAATCAATTAGTAAACTCTAGATTATTAAATTGAAAAATAACATGTATTGAGATGAATACATGAGCTTCCAAACAAGCCCAGAAACGTTAGCTATAGATTCGAATTTAAAACCACACACCTCTGAAAATCTCATCAACTAGTTTTAGAAGAAAGAAAAAGTTATTGGTCAAAAGGTACCTGCGCACCAAAAACCGTGTATGCATGTAGAGTCAAATGTGGCATGTATCTTTGACAGGGTGGTGGACGGAGTATAAAGAGAATCCAAAAAAAGAAGAAGAAGAAGAAGAAATGCTGCATTAGATGGGTATATATAGCTAGGAAAAGGTCGAGATTGGTGGTGCTGGTGCACTAGCTAGTCTCAGAGAAGACATGTTTTTAAGGTGCGGATCGGGCCGGGGATCAATATATATATATATATATATATATATATATATATATATATATATATATATATATATGTGCTGAATGAAGTAATGTTGTACAAAAGAGGAAGTCCAAATCCATACGCATTTTCGGAACTGTGTGCCATGTGTTAAAACACCTAATCCGAAGCTACCCTGCCCCCGCCACACACACACACACTGGAAAATTGCCGATTGCGCTGGTTTTGGGATGCTCGTGAACCCGTAATTATAATATATAGTATATAATAAATACTTTATAACTGATCATTAATCCAAATAACTAACCCGTCCTAGCTTGACAGCAAGCAGTCCGTGCACACGTACGAGTCGTCGTCGTGATGGACCGGACCCACGGTGCGAGAATATGACATGGCATCAACTAGTAGGCCGCCGCTGCCCTGGCCCAGTGGTGCGTGCAGTGGATAAGCTTTTACAACAAGTACAAGCTGCGGATAGAAAGGCCAGCCAGGCCGGTCGGCAGGCAAGCTCCACGTCACCCTTGCTATCTTCTTCAGCGATGTGAGTAATTTCTATATATCATGAATAACGAAAAACATTATCCATCCATTTTATTTGAAAATAATGCAAGATTTTTGGAGCATGGAAATGTAAAGTTTTGTATCATTATTCTAGGTTCTCAAGTCTATATATAAGAATACACCAACCTAAAGAATATATATTTAAAAAAAATCCAGAAAAAAGGAATATTATTTTGGTTCGACCTCACGTTGCATATGAGATGGACGAATGGGGCAAATTAAAATTAGGAAAACTTTTTTTCCCGCGGGATCTCATCCAAGGCTCTCCAACAAGAATATACTCTAGTTATCTGCATGATTGACTCGTGTTGATTTGTATTCATTTTTCTCATAAAAACAGCAAAGGAATTTATCACACACGATAGTACCCAACAAGTCGTTTTTAGCAGTGATTGAATTGGGAACATATAATAAAGAAGGAAAAAAAAAGTTTGACAAACTTGCATGAGACTAAAAAGCCACGTCACATTTTGAAGAGCAAGCAGCTAGCGATTATTGATCGCGCGCAAAAAAAAAAGTCTTATTTCGAAGGCGGTGATACGTACTACTAGTACATATTTTTTTTTTTTCTGTCTCTGACTCCGGCCGGCCTCCGAAAGCCAGATGCACGGGAACTGCACCGTTTTCCATTGTGGGGACTAGCTAGTCCAAACCCGTCCTGAAACGACTGGTCCATCCGTGACACGTACTACATGTAACAGTAACACACACATGTGTTTGTTGTAGTTGTAATACGCCACGCCAGCACGTTGGCCTGCCTGATGCCTAGCTAGCTTAGCTCAAGCTCCTGCGACGACCCCTATACACGGTTGATTCCCTAGCTAGCTAGCTCAACGCATGCATGCAACTGGTGTCTATCTGGTGCTGTACAGTACGGCGCCAGCTATTGCCTATCCTAAATTATCTCTCGTTTTAGTTTCCGTGTAACTAGATTTATATGAAATATATATAAATATTTATGTCTTCAAATAAATTTATTAAAAAACTAGATCAAAAAATCTATCTAACGATTTCAATTATGTATCATATCTATTAATAATTTTTTATATAAAATTAATCTAAATTATTTCTCGAGAAGTGATAAAGACAGATATCTTGGAACGGAGGGAGTATAGGCGTTGTACGTACTACGCCTTCTTGACCCGTGCAGCCGTGCTGCTCGTGCAGAGAGAGAGAGACGACCGGACCGTGTCCCGTCGGGCGCCGAGGGAAGGCCAATCGCCCGGTTTCAAGTTGGAACTGTTGGAAGTTTGGAACTACTCCGTAGCTTGGAAGCATGCTGCCTAGCACTGCGCTGGGGCTTTTGTTTTGTTTTGTTTTATTTTGTTTTGTCATCAGAGCATGCGCACAGCCAGCCAAAGTGCTGCTGGTACATATATTCCATGCGTATTCTACTGGTATACTCCCATCCCACACCACACCCTTCTTCTAGAAGAAGAGAAGAAGATGTAGTATCTTGCTTCTCAACAAATCAATCAATCTTAAGCTTCACTAAATTTACAGAAAAAATAATAGATTTACTATAAAAATATATTATATGATTAATCTTATATGTTTACTGCTTGCTTATGTCAATACTACCTTTTATATACTGGTCTGATCAAAGTTAAAATCAGATGACTTCATCCATATAGAAATTTGAGATGTGCCGGCTTTTTTTCCTTTCTCTCTCTCTTTTTTGATTTAACGGCGCAAGTAATACAATACAATACCATAGTTTAGTGCTCCATGTAGAAATATACTCCTCCTTACTGGGGACCAACCGAAAGGTACTAGCCGTATCTGGTGCATATAGTATTTAGGAGAGTACATTTCTTTTGGCTGCTGCCAATCAAATACCAATAATTGGACGCGTATGATTGGAGCTTTCCTTGCTCTCTGCTTTCCTTTCCTTTCCTTTCCTTTGCCCCATCTCTCATGAATGTGTGATCATGATCATGCCGTTTGTTTTTCCTTAGCGGACGTCCCTTTTATTTTTGGTTTCGGACATGACTTGCTATCTATCCACTCCCACTCGCCGCCACTGGTCAGCCACTTCGATTCTCCGACTCTGATCCGTCTCTCATTAATTCATATAGGAAACGCTGCTTTCGACTTCTGAGTCGTATAGTGACCTATCTATCCTGGGCGTGTTGCCACAGGTTGGACTTTTTTAAATCAAAATCTATATTAGAGCAAATATAATAATTGATTTATAACCAAGCAAATGTTGATATGAATGAAAGAAAAGAGGAAAGAGATGAGAGCTTGACTCTCATGCAAGCACCAAGTTGGACACGAAAATATAGGTAATAATGGGCACAAGTAGTAAATGTTGTGAGAAGAAATAGGAAAAAGAAACTTTTTTAGCCAAATAAGAGATAACTTATTATGTAACTTGGCTCTAATAGTTTGACTTATACCCAATCACTTGACTTTATTATTGACCTTGCTCTTATGTGATGGGTCGCGCTCTATCGCATCGCGACGCGGGCCGGCCCAGTACCACTGGCGATGGGAGATGAGGACCTCGTTGACGTTATGGTCCTAGTATTATAGGGGGTCTATTCACTGACAACTCTAGAAAGCGGTTTTGTGAGCAGCAGGCGTGACATGACGGTGGCTGCGGGCGAGACGATGACCGGATGGGACGATGGGAGCGCCTCCCTTCGGGGCGACAGGAGACGGCGGTGGGGCCACTACTACCCGAAGGATTTTTAACCCCGGTTGAGAAGGGCCTTTAGTCCCGGTCGGTGAAACCGGGGCTAAAGGTCCCTTTCAGTAAAAAAAAAATGCCTCCCACCAACTCTGCCCCATGAAATTCCCACACTACCTCACGCGCACGAACCATCCCACCTTCTCGACTTATGTGTCAATAGATGAAACTCTTCCCTTTTGAACCCACGCATCGAGGGACCTTTAGTCCCGGTTGGTGTTTTCAATCGGGACTAAATTATCTGGACCTTTAGTCACATCAACCGGGATTAAAGGAGACTTTTTAGCTCCGGTTGGCACTAACCGGGACTAAAGATCTATTAGTTCCGGACGCAAAATTTTCCGAGATTAAAGCTCATTTTGAATATCGACGAAAGATCTGTTCTCTAGTAGTGGGCTAGTGTGTGTGGGGGCGTTGGGACAGAGCTCATCGACAACTGCCTTGTAATTAAGGGAGGACGGGCTCGAGGGATGGGTATGTGGCGGTGGAGCCGCCGACCGCCGGTGGTGAAAGGGCATGGGTGAGGGCAAGGACAACGCCAACGGAGCTCATCAGCTGCCGCCTATGATTAGGGGAGGGTTCGGTCGAGGGGTTGGGGCAGGAGACGAGTGGCGCGGTGAGGCAGCAGGAGTCGCCGGCATCGGTGGTGGAAAATGGGGCGAGTGCAAGCAAGGGCAAGGACAACGCTAATAGGGTTGGGTGCTCCTGAAACCGTGACCAGTCACACATTATCTTCCTCTTTTTTTTCCCTATCCCATCGTTTTGAAATGAAATGACGAATTTAATTATTTGTTTATGTAATATGCGGACGCAACAATGATTATTTCTATTTATTTGTGTTATACTTATCCAGATTCAAACCTGAGACCCATAGTACTGATATCACCAACGTATCAGATCAATCCGAAAGTTCAAGATATTGACAATCTTATATATACTCCAGCAATGTTAATTTTAGCACCCCCATATTCCGGGGTCCATGAAAACAATACGTGGTTCGTTCAACACGGCACGAGATGAAAGAAAAAGGCCGGCAATCTTGTACTGACATTTTTTTGTTTGTTGCGAAACTGACATTTTTTCTTTATCCCAATAAAGAAACCCCACAATCGCATTCGCATGAGAACACTCACCGAGTAAATTAACAAAAAACAGGCATTTGTAGGGATTCAATCCCACACTCCAACAGAAGCCATGTCATACAGTGCCCGTTTAATGAACCTCTGAAGTTACAGACTCTGCAACCATTCTAGAATGCATGCATGTTTGTTGTGTCAAAAAAAAAGAAAAAGAAATTCTCACTGAGACTCGTCATCATCACAACATCGGCGTTTCCAGAATCGTCGCGCCCGAAAGAGACGCGAGCTGTTGCTTGGGCAGCAGAAAGCATGGTGTGGCTTTTCAACACTGCACGTAAGAACTGCTAGCTTGGATCCTGAGGAACCAGAAACTAACTGTGAGGTCTATCCATCTGCTTCAAACGCCACAAACAAATGATCAGGTGCACTGCAACTGCAAGTGGCAGCCAGAGCCAGCCAGCGTAGAGCCGAATCATGCCTGCTCCGGAGCGAGGTGGCAAGGCTGCTCTTGAAACTTGCACTCGTCGCTTCACCAGCTGATTGTTTTGTTTAGCATCCCGAGAGCTATTTAATTTACACGGTCCAAAACACACACAGGTTGTCACATGAAAGAAAGAAAGAAAGAAAGAAAGAAAAGATTGGCATTGACAATATGCAGTGCAGACTCGTTCATTCCTGCACGGAATGTGGAATCAAGTTCTGAAAGTACATTGGACAATATGCCTGGCTGCTGCTGCAGGTCGTCCTGTTTGACCCTTTGTGTTCTTCATTGATCGGCTCTCCTCGTCAAGCGTCTACTACTACCTCTTCAAACATTATTATCTATATTTTCTCTCTCGGTACGGTAGTAATTAAACTGCTTCACCTAGATATTCAGATGGTTAGGAATAGGATAGATCGCGGAGAAATCCAAGTGCCATTACAATAGCCGTTTTCTCCAAGCTGCCGCATGTGGCCTTCATGTGCCATCCATCCATTACAATAGCAACAGCTGCCTGCCTTGAGTTTCTCTCTTTCAATTCCTCATGCATAACATAATTAGATCGCCGCTGACAGTCTGACACCATGTTAACCACAAGAGAATTCCTCAAAGGTTGTTAACAAATCAAAACTGTACTACTACTACTCGCGCTTGCTGCTTTGGGATCCAGGACTGCATCATCATCCATTCACTGGATCCAGATAGCACTTTTGCTGCAAGCAACCGATCGAGTTTGGTGTGTGCTAGACCTAAAATATTCTTTGAACGGCGTATTGCTCCTGCCATGCAATGCATGCATGGCCATCAATCAGCATCCTCTGCTCCTGCTCCGGTGCAGCTTAAGCATCACTGTTGGGTGTTCGTTGTTACCAGCTGCAGCTGAGCTGACGAAGCTGATGAGTGCCCAGGTTCTGCAGCAATCCAGTATGGTGTGGTATGGTACAGTATGGTATGGCAGGCGGCAGCAGGGACCGGTGGTTGAGCTGAATCCCCGAGATGATAAACTAGTGCTGTACAGGTTGGAGCTGAGGAGGACGAGGAGATCAAGATTCAGGAGCCCAAGAGGAGAGGAGATGATCCCTGTGACGTCACCTCATCATCAATGCTACTAACGATGCTTATTATTAGCGCTTGATGGTTGAGCATCGTGTCATGTAATTATAATATGATGGGCGGCTATATATGTGCATTATCGGAGTCCTGAATATTCACATTTAGCCGTCTAGAAAACACAATTGGCTACGAAGGTGTTTAGTATTAATCCAGGTACATCCATCCAAAAAAAGATGCAATTCTAAGTTTGGAGCGAGTCAAACTTTTTTAAGTTTTAACTATGTTTATGAAACAAAAACTATTATTAGTATTATGTATGACTTTGAAATTATGTTTTATAGTTACTAATCACTTGTTAAAAATGTCACTATGTTTTAAGAACTCATGATTTATCAAAAATCAAGAATCATTTTTTTTAACGAGGTAGAAGATCAAGCTGGTACAGTGGTACCATGGGTTTGGATGGGGCTGATGACGTACTAACCTGATTAGATAGAGCCGACCTAACGCTGCCACCGGTGAGGCCTGGTCAGGCCTGCACTGTACATGACATGACATGGAAGAGGGGGGATTGGATTGGATTGCACCATCTGCCTGCTGCAAATAATTCGCCGTGGGAATCAGGATAATCTGGTGGTTCCTGGCTGGGGGGTTGCTATTGCTAAGCTGTTATTAGTACTATATGATGGCTTGGCTGCTTGTGCTTGGCCCTTGATGGTCCCCTCACCCATGTCTTGGATTGGATAGGTAGGAGACGTAGGAGGTCAGTTGAAACCACCGGGCAGGCAGGCGAGCAGAGCAGCTTTCTGTTCTCCGGTGGCCGGTGGGGGCTACCGCTACTGCTGGTGTCTGCCTGCCTGCCGGCGGCTGCAGATTCTCTCCTTCACCCTTTTGGCATTTGGGAGTTGGGACACCTGTCCAACATAGCAATCAGATCAATGTACTACTACTACATACAGTACGGAAATGGAATCAGAAAGAGTACTTATAGCTGACAGACAGCTGCACTTGCACTAGCAGTCAGCAGTGGTGGTCACTGGATATTCAGAGAGTCCAGTTGGAGAATTATCAGACACTACAAACGATAACCCAATGTGAATTCATCCAATCCAACACATCAATCAGAATGTACTTATACAAAAAAGACAACATAGTAGTAGTTTAGATTCCAGATCGATCATTACGAAATTATGGTAGCAAATACTACTCTATAGAACTGGAGCCCCATATCAGTGTGTCCCCCCTACGACTATCTGCATCATCACGGGTATATCTGCATATTTCTGTTGCCGTTAAGCACCAGACAGCAGTCAGTGTTTCCCTTCACACAGGTAACAGGTACACCAACACGAATAATGCCTTCCGATGATGACGAGGATAAGCGAAGGCGTACTATCTAGGCAGCTCGGTCAAGGCATGGCATCGGTATCCTCAACGGGCAAGGAATTGGCTGGCACTAACGACTAATCTAACGCAAGTACGTGCATTAGCCAAGAATGCCAGACTGAATAGTGAATAGGCCAACTTGGCGTGCCATCGAACTGAACTGGCAGCTAGCGCACATGCTATGCCACATTGCCACGCTAGCTCATGTATAGCTACAGAGGCCTACTACGCGGGGTGCTAACAGAAACTGAACTGCATCATCCATCACGCGTCGAAATACTAGCTGGGAACGCGTTTTATGATTGGAAGTGGATTAGGAGCAGCAGCAATCAGTAAAAAACTCTTGGAGCAGCCGACGACGACTTGCTTTTGCCATGGGTGCTTGGGCCTCCGGGTGGTTCCTGGAGCAGGGAGCAAGCAACGACGCGCGCACGCCGAGGCCGCCGTGGCCCGGGGGAAGGAAGGGGCGCCATGTGAGCGAGGCAGCCGTGAGAGGACGGCCGGTGGTGGACGGCCGAGAAGAGAAGTGCCTCGTGCTGTCGGAAGTTGACCGAAGCGCACATTCGCGACGCGCAAGCAATCATTCCGGAACTCGGATTTGCAAATGTAACGGTCATTTACTCTCGTGTGATGTGACGCCAGACGGAAGTCAACGGATGCGATCTGGGTGAGAGCAGTCAATGGATGTGATCTGGGTGACAGTAGAACGTAGTACACCACCTGGTCGTGGCGAAAATGAACTTTAATTTGAACACCTCGATTCGTCTTAGATTCGAAATTAACCTGTATACAAAAAGAGATGATTATGGTCACTGTTAATCGTCAGGTGATTGCAGGTTTATTTTTCCTGGAGCACCAAACCAACACGACTAGACAGAATCAAGAGCCGAGAACAAGAAGCAGGATAACACCGTTGTGCTGGCGAACCCTCTGAACTGCTAACACTATCATTCCTGGCAAGCAGCAGAAAAGGTGTGTACAGAACTGCCTGCAGGAGAAGGCCACAAGGTTTACATTCTGAAATTGAAGAACTGATATCCAAACTTTCAAAAGAACATTGAGAAGACAGACGCTACAGAACCTAAAAGATCAACGTCCAGTCTACCTGGAGGTGCATCGCCATCGCAGTGGCAAAATCACTAGCATCAATCGCTGCACTATTTGAATGAGGTTTGATGAAACATTTGGACTTTGGAGATATTGAAAACAGTTTTCCTTTAATTGTCCTCGATTTCATGGCTTTTTTTGCTTGACTTGAGTAGCTTGTGATCCTCCCAGAGCTTTGGACGTCTCATCGAATAATCTAGTTAGTGTACCATTAACAGGTCTCAGCTCAGATGCAAAGACAACAAGAGTGTTAGATACTTGGTAGACCTCATATGAAATCACAAGGAGTAAGAGAAAAAAGAACAATCGATGAAACCATAATAGAACAAGTGAGACTAAAAGGTGCCACAAATACCTGAGAGTTGACAGGTGTGCTAGGTGGAACAAACATATATATTGGTTGGTTGTTGAGGTTGATATGCATTGTTGTATCCATGGAAAAAAATTCTATGCGGCACCGTTGTAGCGTGCGACACCGTCTAATCGTCGTTCACTGCATGGATCAAGCAACACACGGGCTTAATGCGCCGGATAAAAAAAAATTAAACACCAGCCAGAACAAAGGCAATTAGAGGTGCCGCAGTCAGACTGCCGTGCGACGGTGCATTAGTTTATTCGGGCAAAAATTGAACCGGTAAATCAAAAGGCAAATTTTGAAAGTATGAAATGATGGTACAAGAGGGAACCTGGTAAACATTCTGAGAGTGGTCTGGGGTGATATAAGGTTGATTTGTGACAGGGGGAAGGGGGAGTGCCGGTGCTTTCAGAAACAGAACGCCTAGCTTAGCATTATCATTCTCTGCAAAATAAAACTCAAATAAATACTACTGTATGACATTAAATCCATGTGTAGTTACCAATATTTTAGGACAATAGCATGAAGAAAAGTGACTTTACTCTGGATACAAAAAGGTAAAAGAAAGACAGTCGCTGCAAGTTCAAATGCGAATATTCAGAGAATATATATAAATTCTAAAGGACGAATTAAGTCAATACACCAAATGAGAACACAGCACGATCGAGCCCATTTTGATACTTACTCCCGGCCTGCCTGACCCCCTTGACGAGTAGAACCCGGGCCACAAGCCCACAGACTGCAGGCCATCCTGGTCGGTCGGAGTCCTGGCCCATTACTCAATCATCAGCTAGCGTGCATGGGCCGAGGCCACCCATCCATGCAAGCGGGCCGCCGCGACGGCACGAGCGCGTCTCCGCGCCATGCGTCGCGCGCGCCGAGCCCCGCTACCCGAGAGCCACCACCATATACATGGGAGGAGCGTGCAGAGACGTCGGCCGTGTGGAAAGCCGAGAGGTAAACAAATAAAAAAAAATGGAAGGACCCCTAAAACCCATGCCGATTTCTGGGATTCTCATTATTTGTTACCGATTTATTCACGCAGGGTGTCTATATATATAGTATGTATGTATGTATTCCTCGGTCTTGGTGAATGGTGGTGGCCTAGCAGGTTTTGCCCCTTCTCTGAGCCGGCGCCTCGATCCACAAACCAGAGCAATGGCAACCAGGGGAGGACGCGGCGGCAGAGGAGGTCAGCCGGGCGAGCCCGGCGGACCCGCGTTCGGCCCTCACGGCGGCAACGGCGGCACTGGTGGCACCGGAGGCTTTCTCGGCATCGGAGGCAACGGAGGCCGCGGCGGTGACGGAGGTCAAGGCGGACCTGGCAAACGGGGCGCGGCCGGCGGGCGGGGCGGGGCCGGTGGGCGGGGCGGCGACGGCGGGGACGGAGGTCTAGGCGGACCTGGCCAACCAGGCGGGAGAGGCGGGGACGGCTAGCGGAGCGGTCCCCGGTGTGGTTGGCCGAGCGGAGTCATATCTGCATATCATATATAGGCGGCAGCAGGAGGAGCGGCAACAGCTTGTTCGGTGTGATCGACTAGTAGGACTGTGGATGTCACTGCAGTGCGTCTTTGAATTTAGTTTGGTGTGATCTATTATACGAAGTGTCCATGTCGTCGCTGTAGTGCAAGTTTTATTTGGTCTAGTTTATCAAAGAGTTTTTTATCTCGTTTATTGTCATGCGTGCGAACATCATATCTTTTTGAAATAAAGTACTAGAAATTATACACGGAGTATGTTGGAGTTGGACGAACAAACAAGTTGAGGTGGCCTTGATCGCCTGCGCCTGATCGAGCTACTATAGCATGCAGTGCCCTAGCGCGCAAATGGTGCGTCCTAGCTAGAGGCTTAGCTGATCGTGCCCCTCGGAACACTGATCGTCGTCCGACGGACCGCAGGGCGTTGTCTCGACGCCGGCGGACGACGCATCGGAGAAGACCGTCGTCCGTCATGGATCGAGGCTATTGCGGCGCCTTCTTGAGCACTTGTGGGCGGTGTGGTGCAGCGCGCGACTGACCAGCACAGCAGGCCCCCACGCCCCACCCGAGCTGCTTCGCGACCTCAGCTGCGGCCCTCGGTCGCAGCGTTCGAGCTGAGAAGACGTGGGCCACGAGCCGTTTGATTGTACATAAGCTTTTTTAATCAATCTCAACCCTTGAATTATATATATGGAAAGAATAGAAATAGAAAATGGGGAACAACCGGAGCGTATTTAAGGGAAAATATGCCCCGAATATATATATATCAAGGAAGGAACCTTACTGCGTTAATTGGACTTGGGCTTTTATATGGACCTGTTTGGTACTGCTTTGCTCCATGTTTTTAGCTAAATGGTTTTACCTCCACGCACAAAAAAGTGGAGTTGTGAGAGCACCTAAAGAGGTACTCCACAAACTCCAGATTTTTGTGGAGATGCTCTACAATAAAGTTTGTAGAGTAGAGTTTGTGGAGTAGTCACAAACAGACCCTATATATATATATAGAATTATATTGTTCTCGATCACTACTATCTTCTTCTAGTTGTCAAAAGAAAAAATCTTGCATGCGCGCGATCATCTCTTAAAATCCTGAAAAATCTTGCATGCGATCATCTCTTTAATTGTTTTTTTACCCAATACTCCTTTGACTTTCCCATTTTGCAAACATATATTATGAGACATATATGATTAGTTGTTAACTTAACATACTTTTAGTTACAACTTCTTAGTTTAAACACCTTATATATTGATAAACTTGTTTAGAGTGCTCTCATATAGACTTTTCTTTTGCAAACATAAAGCTTAACTTGATTAAAATTATGTGGTATTGTTTATAGATGAAATAAAATGATGTGGTATTGTTTATAGATGAAATAAGAGTAGTTTCAACCGAGCTTTTAAATTAAAGTATGATATAAATTATCTGATAATAACATAGTTCTAAGCTATTAAAGTTAAATCAAGCATGTATGTTTTTTTGTCATAATATAATAAATCTCTCGATAGATGTTTCTTTTAGCGATAGTCTCGTTATTGGCGTTTCTTGTGTTCTCTTGACCGTAGTTGTGGCAGAACCGTCCAAATTATAAGAGATCAAGTATCAAAGTAGCCGATTTAACTGTCACTTAAAGCACTTGAACCCATATAATCCCGGTAGTCCAGAAATCTCGAAGGATTTCTAACAATCGTATATCCAACTCAGATCGCGCAAACTCAGGTATGCACATTCGAACGAGCCAACAAATTAAACGAAATACTGGAAGTGCGAAATAAAGTTATTACAACACTTTGATCCAAATAAAGTAGTACTCATGCCACAACACACGTGGCCAAATGAAACATTGTTTTGAAACTCGAACCCAAAGTTTTACTCCACACTAGTACCATTAATAGATAGGGGCGCCAACGAGATCATGTCCGACAATAGCAAAAGATGAGCTCGTAGAAGACCTTGCCCAAAGCCTACTCCTCTTCTCCTTCGACAGGATAGAGACAATGTTTACAATAGCCAAAGTATACTTGACCATCTGCAACAAATGGGGTAAACCCTGAGTACGGGAATGTACTCAGCTAGACTTACCCGTCTAACTGAAAATAAAGACTCCAAGGATATGCATGGCTAGATATGTGGATCTGGATAAACTTTGCTTTTGCGGAAACGCGAGCGAAATGAAATACTTAAAGATTAGAGAGCAGCCATTTTCCATCCTATCATTATCTCTAGGTTTTGCACCTATACTAGAGCACACACTTGATCTAAGCAAACAATATAATAATATATCCAATTCCTTCATCAATATTTTAGTAGAACCATTACGATGTCACATGGAGTTATACCGTGGTGAAGCTCAGCATAATCCCCCACTATCCGGTGGGAGGTGGCGACTCGAATCGATATACAACCAGCTGGCAAGATTACCTTTAACACACGCCCACACTTCCCCTGTCGGGTCCATGCATTGGGTTACCGCTCAACACTGTCCAGGTAGTAAGGTCGTGAGCTCAAATTGGTCCACCCAATTATAGAAATCAGTTGGCCACCACGTGGCGAGTCGTATCTACAAACTAGAGGGTGCTAACAGCAGACTGAGAGTCGGCCCGGACAGTGTTTACTCGGCTTCGGGGTCGATACTCACAACGGCCCCTATGTGAAAGGACACATTCAAAGATGTAAGAGGGCCACCATCGTATACAAACCTATACGATCCAACGGACGGACTGCCCCCAAGTCTAAATCACTTGGTGCCCTTGCCTTCCAGTTGACTGCATTTCATTACTACCATTGGTTCTTTCCACGATAGCAAATATAGCCAACCGTGATCGGTACTATCCCCATGGGATAATATGAACATAATTATAAATGTAACCATTTATTCTAAGCAGGCTAAGTGGTTGCTTTTACTTTTATTAACAGGGTAACAAGGTAGGTAATTGAAATATCAAGGAAGGTAATGCATCAACTGGGATTCAATCAACTCCTGTCACATAATGCATCACAGTATAAAATACTCAAGTAGATTAATTGTAAATACTGGGAGGCTTAAAGATGCTCCAAGCCTTGAGTAAAGGTAGAGGGCTGATGGTCAGGGCACTCGGGGAGGTTAGTTTCTGGCTCTGGGAACTCCTCGTTTAGCTCCTGCACCTCATGGATTTCTACTTCTGGAAGTGGCACCTGGTGTTCCTCTACTGATCCTGAATGGTTGCAATGCATATAAGTAAACTTGATGGTGCAGAGATGATGCTTGAACAAGAATTAAAACACCCAAAGATTGCTTCTAGAGTTAACCTAATATTCATTCTAGTTCCACTTTACACAGCAAGCCTATTATAAACTGCTCAGAAAAATCTACAAAAATTATAGGGGATAGAGCATGCTTAAAGGATACTACTGCACAAAATTCACCCATAGAAAAGCTACCAACTAGCAGATACAAAAAGATGAATTTAAATGCAGAAAAAGCACTTTGTACTAGACCTACTGGCTAAAAGGGTGAAACATGCTATATCTTATTTTTAACAGGTTCTTTGCTTAGAAACATATTTATCAAGAAAGTTCCATAATCAACACTACCAGATTATTTTCTATATGATTTTCCAAAGAAAACCTTTAGAAAAGAACACTTGAACTACAAGTATCTTTTCTGCCATAAAACATACCACATTTTATATTTTTCCTAGATAGGGCAAGACATACAGAGACTACTCAAAAAGTTTCATGATTTATCTAAGCATAGATTTACCATAAAAATTTATCTAAGAAAGCAGCAGAAACACATTTTAATAGATAACAAATAACTTCTACACAGAACCATGGCATAAGATATTTTTCCTAGCTTCTACACAGGATAAAAGAGCTAGCATAAAAACCTCACATTTTTATTTGGTCAAAACATGCATGAACACAGTTAACTTTGATAAATGCAGAAAAGAATTATTTAAACATTAGTACTGAAGACATTCTCCAAAAATTACTTTTATATTTTTAACAGGAAGATCTTCATTTATAGAGTCTAACATAATTTATTTCACCATTTTAGGATTTACCAAACTCCAGATATTAAATAAACAAACACTAACACATTTATTGAAAATGAATAAAAGGAAAAGCATTTCTAGATTGGGACCAAGAAGAACAGTGTTGGGCTCGACCCAGTGCGTGCGGGAGTGAGCTGAGCGGCTGATAGGCAGGCCCGTGGTCAACTCGGGTCCACCTGTCGGTGAGCACAGAGCAGGGCGAAACGCTGACCGGCGTTTTCTCGCCGGCAGTGAGCTCGTCGGCGGCGAGGGTGGATGCGTTGGGCTCGTGGTGACAATGCGCATCGACTGGTGGTGTTGGTTGAACCAGCGCGACCCTGTAGCGAGCCGGCGGCGTGCGGTGGCGGCAAGACACGGCGGTGTGAAGCGGCGGGGCTCTCACCGGCGTTGTGTGGCTCGGCGAGCGGGTGCGTGAGCACCACGGTGGTGTGGTGAGTGCAGGACGGGGGTTGTTTGAACCATGGCGTTTCTGTGGAAGTCCGGCCACGTGCGAGCTCCGCAGCGGCGGCAATGGCACACGGTGGACGACACTATGGTGTTTCAGGGTGGAATAGAGCGAGAGGAAGGGTGTTCTCACCTCTACTACCTCCGGTGAAGCTTCCACAGAGATGGAGGCAACGGAGGCGGGTCGGAGAGGAGTGAACACGACGCGGTACTTGTGGTGGCTGGAGAGAAGTGCTTGTGCGGTACTTGTGCGGGTCGCCGAGGAACAACGATGGCGTTCCGGCGAGAGAAGTGCTTGGCTGGTGCTGCAAGGGCGAGCAGGGCGTGTGCGGGGTGAAGACAAAGCGGTGTGCGAAGTGGATTGAGCAGAGAAGCTCGAGCGGAGGCGAATTTGAAACGGGGGTGTTATGGTGCTCTCGGTGCTCGGCGCGGTGAGAGCAGAGGCAGAGCGGGCGAGAGAGTGAATGAGCGTGGGTGTTTGCGGGTACGGGAGGTCGAGGGGGTGTAGGCGCTCCCTTCTGCGTGGTCGTGGCCGACCGGCGCGGCTGGTGGGGGCCGGGACGCGTCGGTGCTACGGGTGGCAGTGGCGTGGCGTGTGTGCGGCGTGCGAAGCAGAGGCGGCAGCGCGCGGGGCAGAGCGAGACTTGGTTCTAGCGCCGTTAGGGCGGATTCGCGCTCGATTGCGACGGTGACGGGGCGAGCAGCTGGATGGAAGCAGGTGTTGCAGCGGTGTAATGGCGATGCGACAGCGAGGTGAAGGCGCGGCGCGCGGTGCGGCTTTCGGCGTGGCCAGAGGCAGCGAGTGGGTGTGCAGCGTGGTCAGCGCAGTGCGTCAGCAAGCGGCGCACAACGAGTGGTGGTCGACGACGTACGGGCAGGGGCATTGCGCCACGCGACACGGCTGCCGGCGTACGGCGCGGCCGGTGTCGGGCGCTGGCGCACGCGCGTGCGTTGCGCATGCATCGCACGTGCGGGGCGCGTGCACGGGAGCGCGGGTGTGCGGGCGTGGGCCGGTGCAAGGCCGAGCGGACCGAAAGGTGGGACTCGGTCCAGTTCTAGCTTTGCTTCCTTTTTCTATTTTTCTTTTATTTGTTTTAAATTGAAATTGATTCAAAACTGTTTTAAAAACTCAAAACTAAGATTTGAAATTTAAACCAAAGTTGTTCAGAATAATATTCTCTACATTTTTCATGTAGGTCATATTTTCTAAAAACCATTATTTCAAGGGTTGTGGATTTAAAGTTAATTAAACTCATTAGGGAAAAAGAATTACTTTTATTCTTAAAAAATAAACTAAGCTTAATTAGGCAAGAGGATTAGCAAGAAAAGCAATCTACTCTTTATTCTAGGTGTAACAAACTTAGCTAAGCAAGTTAAACAAGACTAGAGAATAAAACACTTATTAAATTATAGTTTCAAAGACATTATAATCACACACATGAAATGATGGCCATATGCAAACATGAATGTAATGAAATGCTTATGCTTAGTGGCTAATGATGATCCTAATGCAAGCTTGACACAGGGTGTCACAGTAGTACCGATCTCTCTTTTGTCTGGTGTATTGTTCTTAGTTGTCTCCTTTGTTTACTTGTATGTTGTCTATGTGTGATGCTTGCTTCGAGTAGAACAAGAATCATTTGTGAGCGATGAAGATCAGAAGATGTCTACCAGAAGTCAAGTCTGTGAGAGTTGCGCAAGTAAAAGGCAAGTATAACAAGGGATTATCTTTGTTGTCCTATTCATAAATAAATTATAACTCATATGCGCAATTCCTTGTTACATAAAATGATCTTAGTCTTGTTATCCTGAATACCTTGTTACCTATGATTTTTCTGCCACATATGGATAGTATTGCTAGAGCTCATACCAGATATACATGATCTTAATGTGTTAATGGCTATATGCAACAATGATAAAACTCGCTTCTTAGCAACATTGGATTATAGGAGCTTATCTGTAGGGAAAAAGCTGGGATATACAGTACAACCACGAGAGCTATATGACTCTAGCTTTAGCTCAGTATGGGGACCTTTTCTAGCTCGTTCAGTGGTTACCTTTATAGCGCGAAAGGGGTGTGCCGAGACGGGTATTGTGTGGTTCCTAACCTATGAGTATAGCTGGGAAAGAATGTGCCATAGACATGTTCGCTCTACATCTGCTTGCCAGGGAATCCTTGCGGCCCTAACTTGTTAGACGAACCCTTGGAAGGCTTCATAGTGTACCCTACCTACTCACATTGGAAGTGTTTTGGGAGTAATTAACCCGGGTATATGGGCAACACGACTCGTGGGTAAAGTTGTATACCTCTGCGCAGAGTTAAAAACTATCATGATAGCCGTGCTCACGGACACGAGCGGCTCGGAAAACTCACAGAATTTGGGTCCTTATTCTATGTTGGCTGATGCAAGTTATTATTATTTTATTGTATCATTGTCATTACTTTATTACCATGGATATTTGAGCTTAAGCATTGTCTCTGCAATTGTTGATATTTAATATGAACTTGATCCACTTAAAATGCTTACCGCTATAAACCATGTATAACCTTTTGAGCCTCATGAACCCCATGTTTACTTGTTAAGTACGACATGTACTTACGCTTGCTTTACTTTTCAATGCTTTGGATAAAAATCTCGGATGGGTAACATAAGGTGGATCTAGTGAGTTTTTCTAAGGAGTGTATGCGACCCCCAGTCAACAAGTCCCTGTGAAGTTGAAGTCTAAAGAGAAGATTAGTAACCATTCCGCTATACTCTAAGTGTTAATATAATTATGTTTTTACTATATAACATTGATTCTGATATTGTCCTTTTTTGTTGTTCTATGTGTGGACTTTCTTGGCACACATATGGCAAGCTTTGTTTTGTCTTTAAAACTGGCTGTGACAAAGCGCTACCTGGACGATAAATTCTACCAGGTCATGCACCTGACTAATCTGAGTACAGATGAATATAGTTGGCAAGCAATGACGAGTGGCTTCAAAGATACATGAGGAGTAATTAATCTCATATTGAGTAAGAGTAATAATGGCATAAGTATTGACATATCTATCTTTCTCTCTTTATTGTTTTGCTTTCTTTTATTGTGCACTAATAGTGTTCTAATAGACATGCTGCAGCCTAACAGAGAAAATAAAGAAAGTAGTTATGAGGCTGTCATTGGTCAGTTTGGACCTAATGAATCCTAGGGTAATGTAGTAGCAAGATGTATTTCAGCAATAGAGCACTCTTCTAGTTTTGTACGACTAGTTTGGGGTTCACCTGGCACCGGTAAAACTAAGACAACTTTAGTAATCCTGTATTTCCTTCTGAAGATGGATAAGAACCGAGTTCCTATATGTGGTCCAACCAACACAACTATAAAGCTATTGGTTGGTCATCTTATTTCTCTATTAGAGAAGTCCTCCGAAGTCGAATCAATTCAGAACATCATTCTATTGAGTAATAAGAAGCGTCCGAAGATGAAGGAAGATGACAATTTGTCAAAAATATATTTCGTGTTAAGCATCAGAAGGAAGAGTCTAAGGATCCTAGATTTGTCAGTGATAGAATGAGAGAGAACAAAATCTTGAAAGAAGAGGCCAACCATGGAGGAAGCATGTTCGAGAGATTGAATGAAATTGGTCACCACAAGGACTTGCTAGATGTGCAATACAGAATGCACCCTTGCATCAACAAGTTTCCAAATAAGAAGTTCTATGATAAAAAAATTATAGATGGTCCTAACGTCAAGGAATATCACTACACTTAGGCAGTGAAGAGCATATTGTTCAGGGTTTCAAAAATCTGGTTGAAGTTGATGTAGCAACCAATATTGTTTGCAGACTTGCAAAAGGTGTAATTTTTTGCTTTTAGATAGTAACTAAGTTTTCAGGTTTCATTAAATCTAACTAATTTAAGTGTCCTCTGTGTATATTTGGTTAAAAACAGCATGTGCCATGCAACAAAAGAAAACTAGTGTTGGTATAATATCTTATTACACAACCCAAGTGACTACTTTGAAAGAAAGAATTGAAAATTGTCACAAACATCCATTTCTTTCTGTTTAAATAAATACTGTTGAATCATTTCAAGGTGGTGAGAAGAACATAATTATACTCTCAACAGTAAGACACAATCATAATGGGAGCATAGGCGTTTTGGATTGCCATAAAAGAGCTAATGTGGCCTTGACGAGAGCGAAGTATGTTAACCTTTGTTCCTTTTCTGTTGATATAAAGAACTACCTTGTTGATATAAAGAACTACCTGCGGATCAGTTAGACAAATTTAAATCTTGATCCGTTTTCATCTCATTTAAATGGCCCCCCTCTAGGAACTGCCTTTGGATCCTTGGACACGATGAAACTCTCCAAAAAGTAATTCCATATGGCGTGATTTAGTCGAGGATGCGGAGAGTCATCGTTGTTGGTTTAGTGCTTGAGCTCACATTACAATTGAGGAAGCAACAAAGGCGGCTGAGGAAACAACAGAGGCTGGGAAGTAGATGTGGCTGAGGAAACAACAAAGGCTGCAACACAGGAAGCAGCTGAGGAAACAATAGAGGCTCCAGTACAGGAAGCAACAGATGCAATAGAGGCTACAGTACATGAAGCAGATGAGGAAGCAACAGAGATGGAAGCATACGTTATTGAGGGTATATATTTTAAAATTGAGCCCCTCCAAGCTAGAGTTTCCCCAACTATCTTAGATTGTGGAGAGGGTTAAAGTGAACTACAAAGGAATATCTACACCGAGTACCCGAAAGTACTTTAAAAAAATCCAAATTTCTATGCAAACGAGAGAATTTCAAGAGATGGCGATTTTGATCCTATGAGCAAGAGGACCTCTACACTAGTGTTTATAAAAGGATTGAATTTATAGACAACAAATGGATCAATTGGGAAGAAATCAAACATTTTGAAGATAAAGAGTTAAAAGACATTGAGGGAAAATGTCTTCAGGTTGGTCTTCATACGTTATTGTCTAAAAGACAAGACTGGCATGAAGAGACAATCAACAATCAGACAATTCTTCTCCACATTCTATATAGATGCCAATGGGACCTTCCTGATGTGGATGACTGGCATGAATAGAAATATTACCATCACAAAGAATTTTACTTGATCCGTCCATGCATCACAATGACCAAAGGAATGATAAGCTTAAAAAGAGTCTGAATGAAACAGAAGACCAAGCGATCTATAATTGAAATGTAGACTTTAAGAATTTAATACTCAATAAGCTGCTATAATTAAAATGTAGACTTTAAGAATTTAATACTCAATAAGCTGCTAGATAAGGTTATCTTATCTAGGCATGGAGATAGAAATGTAATTCATAAAGAGGCTAAGGTTGTGATGTGCCACTTAATATTGGGGAAACCTTTCAATTTTGTAGACTTGATGTTCTTAGGTATACATGATGTTTGGCACATTAATCATGTTAATAATTAGCAGAGCGACTAATGAGGAATTTGTGCAAGGAAGTGAAGGATGCAAAGAAGCATACAATATATGTGCGCAGTGTCCTATACAGCCTAAGGAAGACAAAGCTCCAAAGCACAAGGATCGTGTGCCACCTTTAACTAAGCGGCGCCGACTCCAGTAGCAACAACATGTATGTGGATAATCAACCTTACAGATGCTAACTATAACTCTTCTCAAAATAACACGGTTTAACAAGAAAATAGTCTTAGACTCTATATGGGTTGCATAACAGTGATTTGACTTCATCATTTATTCTTCTTGACATCTCTTATGTCTCTAGATTTTTCATTTTTTATCATATCAATAAATATACACAGAGGGGGAAGAGAGTTAGCGACTAGTGTTTCCATGGGAGTGTGTGTGAGCTCTTGCTCTCTTACCCTTGGTATTATATATAGGTGATGATATTTACAAGTGACCCCTTGGTGGGGGAGATTTTACATGTTACTAACTAACTCCTATGCGCTCTTGAATTGTGAGTTGGTCGTGAATATGGGCTCCCCCAACAATATCCCCTCAGCTACTAGGTTGTGGAGAGTACTACATGACCTAGTACATATGTTCAATAAGGAAGAGGCACAATGCAACTTGAACATAACCTTTGGTTGCGAGGAATACCATTTGCAACTCACACGTGCATGCCTCACTAAAAACTCCATCCCAAAAATCCCGTGGAAAAAAATGCATGGAGAAAAGAGCACATGCACGACACAAAACTACACATGTTCTAATTCCTAAGGTGTCTACATCTAAACACCTTATCTTTTTGAATGCCTTTACCTTTGGGCTTCTATTTCTTTTTTCACTTCTATGACTTTTGGTTTGTTGGCTTTGCCTGTCCCACATTCCTTCATCTTCAAGGTCTTCTCCTCCAATGTCTTTTCAATGCGTAGGTCTTTAGCTCTGAGTTCTTCTTAGCATGAAGGTATTTATCTTCAAGGACTTCCTAGCACGGAGGTGTTCCTCTTCGAGTCTTCTGGGTGTGAAGGCCTTCATCTTCAAAGCCTTCTCAGTTTGAAGGCCTTCATCTTCAAGCCTTTGTCTTCAGCATCTTATCATGAGCGTCAAGCAAAAGAATCCATTTTTTATGATCCACATATGGTTAGAAATATAATTCCATAAGCTAACCAATGCATTTGGTTTGGGGTTCAAATTCCACCCGTCAAAGGAAATCTTCGAAACACATCGGTGTCCAGAATGTGTTAGGATATTGCATCATTGTCTTTGGTTTGTTGGGACATGACTCATATAAGGGTGTGTTTGGTTGGGATTTTTGCTTTGGCTTTTGGCCCCAAAAGTCAAAAGTTCAACCAAAGAGACTGTTTTTGGAATATATTTTTGAAAGTTAGTTTGACCCTGCTTTTGGTTTTTGGCTTTCTTCTTTTGAAAATGGGTGTAATAAAAAACCATTTCATAGTTATTTCAAGAGAGATAAAGATAGAAGGTTGTTGATGCTGAGAATGACATACTTTTACATATCCAAAATACCGTCAACAGCCTCGGGATCAAGGGTAGAATAACACTACATGAACATATTTATCACTAATAAGTTCCACATGTACATGGAAAACTTTGTTTTATAGGGAATAACATTTCAGGCCAATCAGCAATGATGGAAGGTCCTTTTGCACATCTCCCGATGTGTGATTTGCGCCAAACTCCAGAACATCTATACCATAAGACTCCTGACATGTCCAGGAGCTCCCACAAGAAATCCTGGCTCCAAAGGATTCAAATCATGATCGGTCGATACTCATTTGGACCCTCCTAGCTAGCCAAGCCAGCATGATCCATGACAAATCCATTCCAACCCTTAGATGCAACCTGTGCTTTCATTCAACGCTCCAGATCAAGTGCACAAGGATCCATGGGCCCACAACAAGAGAACCAGCGTGACAAACACTTCAGAAGGATCAACCAAGCTCCATGACAAGTGGGACCTCATTCCAGAAGGCAGAGGTGGGTCCAGGATCCCTAGGGGGGTCGGCCGACACCTTAAAGGAGGCAACCACTTCCCACTTGGTCCCTGACCAGTGGGGACACCTTCTAGAAGCCTAGGGCAGGGCCCACCTGCCATAGGGGGTCGGCCGATACCCCCTAGACCCCCTGAGGCTCATGATGAATCCCCCACGCATTTAACACATGATGGAAATTCTAACCCTCCATTCTAAGTCGGTTTGGAGACGGTGGATCCAATGGACTAGAAGTGAAGCCTCCTAGATTGATGACGTGGCGATGGAGTAGCCCCTACTCCACCTCCCACTATAAATAGAGGCTCACCCCCCCCTCTTCACTCATGGTGGACAAGCCTACAAGCTCAAGCACTTAGAATTATCTTAGTAGTTAGTCTAGTGTGGGAGTTAGAGTAGAGTCGAGCTGTGCTCGGGATTTCTGGAGTCATCTCCTGGAGAGTCTAGTATAACTCTTGTATCTTTCCTTTCCTGTAAGACTTTACTTTATTTAATATATTACTTTTCCTCTACTTTACTTAGTATTTACTTTGAGCATTATTATACTTGTTATAGTATTGTTGTGTGCTTTTGCTTATTACTAGCCTTTACATTAATAGTTTGTGATCCTTATGGCATTTCACGTATGCGATCATTGCCTATCATAGGGTGCTTTGGTTGTAGATCACAATTAAAGTAGTGAGTTGTGTGTAAGCGTGGTGCTTATATATCATCATACCCTTGGTTACCACTTTTTGCACGGATTGTTTGTGGTAGCTAGCAAGAGAGTGACAACCTTGTCTAGTCTTTGTATCCCATCACATGTTCTTAGGCAAGTTCTTAAAAGGTAAGGGCCCCGTAAAAAGAGAGCGCGGTCCGGTAGGAGTTTTGTCCTCCTACTGATCCATCCTCTCTCCTAGCATACTTGTATTGAGAAGGCAAACTATTGTGTCTAGACTAATTAATTAGCTAAGTACACTAAAGTAGAAATGAATTACATAGGAGTCCCTATCTCTCTCGTTGTCCTCCCACCTAGCTATACTTACTAGTTATTCTAAGTTATCATTTACCTTGGCTTGTTCATTCATCAAACTTCCTATCACATATTTCGTTTACCCCCCTATACTATTTGGTACTAAGTTGAGGTGCTCTTTAGGATCTCTCTCTAATTATCATTTCTAGCTCCGCTTTCCCTTGGGAAAATATAAATTACGATACCTTGGAATACTCCTAGGTGAAGTGCTACAACGGTATAATTTGTGCGCTTGCGAATTTATCCAATAGTCATAAGAAATACCAACAAAGGTATATTTTATACTTTATTAACCAAACAACTTTCAGTTTTTCTACAGCTCACAGTGCACAACAGTTTTCTCAAAGCTCACAGCATATAGCAACTTTTCCCCATAGCCACAACCCAATCAAACACACCCTCAGATCCAATTGGATGGTGTGTCCAGAGGAGGCGACTACCCTTAACCCTTCATAATCAGTCGCTATCACCTTTGTTAGGTTTTGGGTTGTGCTTAGAACAGACTATCTTTGACAATCATCGTTATTCGATCTGTGAGACTTACTTTGAGATCTTAATCATGCATGAGCAGTTTGCTCCATCTTTTGAGCTACGTACTTTCGAGTTTTTGCTTGTATTCTTTGTTTCACAGGTAAGGATAACCTTATTGACCAGGTCAACTGGTTGGTGACACGGAGATTGCAGGGTTTAGGGCTATTGATCTAAAGTTGGATCGGTGTGTCGTGCTCCACCAAAACGAGAGTTATCCGCCTGACAGAAGATTGGGAAACCCCATCCCCATCACTAATGACTATCAAAGACCGTTGACTGCTAAAAGATGATAAGTGACGAAGGCCATTGACTAACGAAGGTTGATGACTGATGAAATCCACTAATTAATGAAGAACCTTGATGGATGAAAATCACTGACTAATATAGGATCACCGAGGTATCTAATGAAGGTTGTGTCTTACATGAAATATGCTAATTGATGGAGAGTACTAACTAATGCGAACTCAAGGGTGTTGGATAGATATGTGACACGCTTAGTGAGAATTGCTGACTGATTCTACTTGAGACTGTGAAAACATGCAACTAATAAAGCAAATGTACATGTGGGAGCATTAGCTTAGGGATGTAAAAAGATACTTACAGTGAAGCATTCTTATTAGTAAAAATGGCGTTCAACATAAGAAAAAAATAGGTTTTTAATTAGCCAGCTAGGGCCAAGCATGTACTCATTTGTATTAGTTTGGTTACCGTAAGGAGGTGCTTTCGACACCGAAAAAGTCAGTAATGTATCAAGCATACATAATTCAGATAATTGGAAATTAACTCCTGGACATTTAAAGTGACCATCCTTTGTTGTTGGACACTAAAAATAGAACGATTTTGCTGGAGGACACTTTGGTTCTTGACAAATTTGCTGGTCGACACTGTGCCCCAATAAAATATTCTAATAAAATAGATATACAATTATATAAGTACCCAAAAATTATACTATAAAATTTTCTATGCTCTACATGATGAGAACTATATAGTTAAAATGGTGTTTTACACTAAAATAATCATTTTGCTCCTCATCATAAATAGATAAAGTTAGTCATAGTTAATTTGTTCATATATTTGTAGGACACAAAAAATCTTGGAAAAATCAAAGAATGCGTTTATAACCAAATCTTGACTATGCAAAAAATATTAGCTCAAAATAATAAAGTTTATAATGGTATATTTAGCTTCACCGAGTTATAGATTTATCTCTTGTGAAGCTTAATTAATATATTAAACTTTATTATTTTGAGCTGATATTTTTAGCATAGACATGATTTGGTGATGTATGCATTCTATGATTTTTCCAATATTTTTTAGTTTCCTACAAATATATGAAAAAAATTAACTATGGTTAACTTTGTCTATTTATGATGAGGGGCAAAAATGATCATTTCAGTGAAAAATAACATTTTAACTATATAGTTCTCAAATCATATAGAGCATAGAAAAATTTATAGTATATTTTTTGGGCAGTTATATGATTTTATATCTATTTTGTTAGAATATTTTATTGGGTACAGTGTCCACCAACAAATTTGCTAAGAACTAGAGTGTCCTCTAGCAAATCGTTCTATTTTCAGTGCCCAATAGCGCAAAGGGTGGTCACTTTGAATGTCCAGGAGCCAATTTCCCCTTGTATATATGGTGACCAAAATCAAAGGTTAGGATCATCAAGTTCAAATGTTGGGACGAAGTGTTTAATTAGAGTAGAGATTAATGTACTTCGATGTGCATATAAACTCAAAGATGTGTAAGGGTAATGGGTGCAAGCTGGGTACTTATCTGGTGTGATAGTGCTAAGTGTTGGTTCATATATAATTGAGCCAGCCGAAGATAATGGTGGTCAAAACCAAATACTAGCTGGAGACGATAATCCAGTACAATTCCGGAATTCTGGTTAGAGATGTATTTTAAGTGTCACCGAAGACGACAAAATAGGATAAAATTGTACACTAAAACACACGGACGACATATTATATTCACAGCAGGAGCAGCACCAAAGGCTCGGCATGCAGCAACTATTAGCACCAAAGGCTTCACTAGATGGAGCAGGGTTGCACATTTGGATGTCCTCTTGGCTGGTCTACACATACTGAGCTAGTGAGCTATATAATTAATACGTAAGCTGCAAAGAGGTTAGCTCATAAATATGTAAAACAAAAAAAAATAGAACGGAAGGCTAACATAAAGTGGGCAATATACTTATCTTGAGCGGCAGCATTGATTGGAGTTTTGTGTTGTCATTCGAAGGCTCGAACAGATTAGTCTTGCCGATGAATATAGCGTCCATGATCCAAGTGTTCTCGATTTGAGCCGAAGACTCCCGAGAAAATGGATCGCCTCGACATAATGTCGGAGGTCAGATCGGGACGTCGCTGCGAGGGGTTGGTTTGGTCGGCGTTGTGAACGACGCTCCTGGCGGCGTCCGTTGCGCAGTGTTTTTTTTTTTAGTATGTAGTCCCTGTTTGGTTGTGTGGATGACTTTGACGTCGGATTACGTGGCTTTTCAATACTGCGCGTAAGCCGCACAAGAAGAACTGCTAGCTTGGATCCTGAGGAACCAGAAATAACTGAAGTCTATCCATCTGCTTCAAACGTCACAAACAAATGATATCACTTCCAGCGATCCAAAACCTTTGGGGCCTCTTGTGTTCCTTAGATCAGCTGCACTGCAAGTGGCAGTCAGCCAACGTAGAGCCGAATGAATCCAAGGGCAAGTTTACACGCTCCAAAAACTAGCTAACATTTGTATCCAACGACAACGAGCACTAGAAAGAAAGAAAGAAAGAAAGAAAGAAAGAAAGAAAACAAAGAAAAAGATTGGGATTGATAATGTGCAGTGCAGGTTTGTTCATTCCTCCTGCACGGAAAGGAATTGAGTTCTGAAAGTAAATTGGACATGCCAACGACAACGAGGAGCAGCAGTAATCAGTAAAAATTAAAAAAAAATACAGTGTTTGCTCTTGGAACAGCAGACGACGACTTCTTTTTGCCTTGGGTGCTTGGGCCTCCGGGTGGTTCCTTCGTGGAGCAGGGAGCAAGCAAAGCCTCGGCGGGAAGGGGCGCCATGTGAGGCAGCCGTGGAGGACGGGGGTGGTGGCCGAGAAGAGAAGTGCCTCGTGCTGTCGGAAGTTGACCGGAGCACATTCTGACGCGCAATCATTCCAGAACTCGGAGGAGCACATTCTGACGCGCAATCATTCCAGAACTCGGATTTGCAAATTTAGGCCAATGTCAATAGAGAGTTTCATGACGTTGTTTCTAAGATTGTCATGTCATACAAAATAAAATAAAACTCGGATGAAACATCCACTCTCAGTGGAGAGTTTCATAGGCATTTAATTCCATGACTCATAGAGAGTTGGTATTCGTGTAAGAGAGTGTCATCCCCATGACACTTATTTCTTCTCTCTCTTCTTAAATACACTGGCATGTTATCAAAACTACCTATGTGGCAACATATTTAATGCGAATGAAACTCAAAAGACACCCTCGTTAAGACTGGCCTTAACGGACATTTACTCGTGCGATGTGACGCCAGCCGGAAGTCAACGGAAGCGACCTGTGTGAGAGCAGTCAATTGACTGTGATCTTTGTGTGAGTAGAACGTACACCACCTGGTCGTAGCGAAAATGAACTTTTGAACACAGCTTCGTCACTACCGGATTCGTCTGATTTGCCGAGTGCCTGGAGCACTCGGCACAGGCGGAAAAACTCTCGGCAAAGGCTTTGCCGAGAGGGGCTCTCGGCAAAGGACCCTCGAAAAAAATACAATCGGCAAAGGATCCTTTGTCGAGAGCTATTTATTGGGCACTCGACAAACACTTTGCCGAGAGTTTTTCCGGCTCTCGGCAGAGAAAAGTAACGAGACGGCGTCTTCCGTCGCCGTCCATCCTCACGGTTGCTGTGCTGAGAGCCCTCTGACATGGCTCTCGCCAAAGGGAAATTCTGTGTCGAGAGCCCTCTGACAAGGCTCTCGACAAAGAATATATAATTTTTCCCCCCGAAATTTTGTGTCGAGAGCCCTCTGACAAGGCTCTCGGCAAATCATACATTTTTTATTTTTTAAAAAAAATCTTTGCCGAGAGCCCTCCTCGAGGCTCTCGGCAACCCTAGGAACCTGACCACAAAATGACCTCTGTTTGGCACCTTTGCCGAGAGGGGCACTCGGCAAAGGGGTCATTCCCAGGTATGCCGAGAGGGGCTCTCGGCAAAGGGGTCATTTTTTCCCTTTGCCGAGAGCTACCCTCGGCAAAGCGACCACAAACCCTATTTTTTGATTTTTTCTGATTTTTTTATTTTTCACTACAATATACCACATATATCATATCCATCACATATATCACACATTCATCACATATATCACACATTTCATCATATATATCTCACATTCATCATATCTATTTCACATTCAACACTTATATCACAAACAACACCTGCAAGTGACATACACAAGTCCACAAGTCCATCCACAAGTTCACAAAACATCTACAAGTTCATATCAAGTCCAACAAACGAACCACAGAGATAAAGACAACTACTGTCAAACTACCCAACCACTCCAAGCACCCCTCTGAGACGGCGGCGTATTCTGACCTACATTCGAACCCGCTGATATAGGCTGCACAAATACAAACACATTGGATGTGTCAGACAAGGAATCCAATATAAGTAGCTTAATTTTGAATGTTGGCTTGACCCTTAAGCAATCGTAGTCTACTTACAGGAGTGTCGAGCCCGATCGGTGGAGGTAGAGGTAGAGGTGGCGGTGTTGCCCAAGCCCTTGCATGTACTTGAGCATGGATGCCATATGCTCCTGCGTCCTTTGCAGCTCCTGCTGCTGCCTAAGTAGAAGGGCCTCGCGCTCGGCTTCCTTAGCCTTGCCCTGCCTAAGAAAGCATTGGTCTTCATCATCCATTCATGGGTGAAATCATTCGGACTTGAGCGCCCCGTGTACATCCACTCAGGGTCATCCATCCTCTAAGATATATACCGGTGACCAAAGTAAATATCAATTGCATATACATAACGTTCCTACTATCTAATAGGTGAGGATAGGTCCTAATCCCACCCGCAGATGTGTAGATGTGTTAGTTCCTATGACCTACTCCTATTCGAAACAAAATTTTAGCAGCACCTCCCCGCTGTTCTCTACATACACGTCCTGGCAAGGAGAGTGTGTATGCAGAGAACAACAAGATGGTGATGCCAAAACGTTGTCTCGAATCGGAGAAGGCCAAAGGAACTAACACATCTACGCATCCACAGACTGTCCAAAAAATGTGGACAATTCAAAACAGATACGGATATACATATGTCTAACCGTGCCTCTTTCGAACGGGAGACGCCTAACTGATTTATGTGACCTACGACCATAAGCGGGAAAGAAAAGTTATACCGTGGGTGGCGATGGAGTCAGGCTGGCGGTGCCGTGGCGAGTCGAGGCTGTGGTGAGTCGATGCGGTGCAGGAAGACCCGCAACGACGAGGAAGACAACCTACAAGAGATAACCATACAAGTTCAGTTAAAAATTTTGACATAACCTCCGCTGCACAGTGACATTTCAATAACCTGCAAACAATAACGGCTCGATGGCCGACAACCGCATATATAACAATTAACGGCTCGATGGCCGACAACCACCGCATCCGCCCTAACTACTAACTAACTAAACCCTAACTACTAACTAACTAAACCTAAATCTAAGCTAAACGACATACCTTAGCAAGACGGTGACAATGAACGGCGAGCAACGGCGGTGTGGACGGCGGTCGTGGGCGGATCGATGGCCTCCTCCTCCTCCTTCTCGTCCTCTTCTCCGGCGCGCGGTGGGGGCCGACAAACCGGGGTGGGGCCCGGCCTCCTCCTCCTCCTCTTACTACGGCGCCGGGTGGAGGCCTCCTCCTCCCTCCTCCTCCTCGTCGGCGACGGGTCGGGCACGACGCGGCGGGTTGGCGCGGTGCGGTGGGTCGGTGGCGGCTACTGGCGCGGGGTGGCGGGGTGCGGCGCGGCAGGTGGGCGGCGGCGCGTGGGGCGCGGGGGGGGGGGCGGGGAAGGGCCGCGGCGTCGCGGATGGCCGGTCAGGGTGCGGCGGCGCGGCGGGCGGCGGCGGTGCGGGTGAGAGGTGAGGGAGACAGAGAGAGTGAGACAGAGAGTGAGTGAGAGAGTGAACGCAACGGCCGAAAACGCCTAAGTCCTGGAAATTTTCTTTGCCGAGAGCTAGATCGGGAGCTCTCGGCAAAGAATTTTTTATTTTTTAAAATTAATTCCTTTGTCGAGAGCCATGACGTCAGGCTCTCGGCAAAGATTGCTTTAGGGTTACTCTCGGCAAAGCATTTAATTTTTTTTTCTTTTTTTTCACTCATTTTTTTTGCTTGCTTCTTACATTGCTAGTGACCTAATCTTAGAATTTGGTATATTTTTTATTAGTTTTGCTATATTTCTTTGGTTTTTTTTATTTAAATTGATATTCTTTAAAAAACAACTTTGAACTGCAGGTGCATCGAATAATGGAATTTGATGACTGAAAAAATAATATTCGTGGTTTGTAGCGCACTTTGAGTCGGTATCCAAGGACAGGCGCGAAATTTTAAACATCTTATTCACCAAACTTGCCCAACAACATGCGTGTGACTTATTTTTAAAATTGTATAAAATACAAATGAATTTCAAAAATCACAAAACTTGTTGAGTGGACTTGATATCACATGTGTAGGCTTGGGAAAAAAATTGAGACGATTTCGAAATGTTGATGACGGAGGTTTGAAGAAAACTATACATCTCATGTCATCACATATGATCATATGTGCTGGATATCATATGTGATGACTATCCTCCGTCACCAACGTTTCAAAATCGTCTTAATTTTTTTCCCAAGCCTACACATGTGATATCAAGTCCACTCAACAAGTTTTGTGATTTTTGGAATTTGTTTGTATTTTATACAATTTTAAAAACAAGTCACACGCAAGTTGTTGGTCAATTTTGGTGAATAAGATGTTTAAAATTCTGCGTCTGTCCTTGGATACCAACTCAAAGTGCGCTACAAATCACGAATATCATTTTTTTTCAATCATCAAATTCCATTATTCGATGCACCTGCCGTTCAAAGTTATTTTTCTAAAAGAATATCAATTTAAATAAAAAAACCAAAGAAATATAGCAAAACTAATAAAAAATATACCAGATTCTAAGATTAGGTCACTAGCAATGTAAGAAGCAAGCACAAAAAAAATGAGTGGAAAAAAAGAAAAAAAATTCAAATGCTTTGCCGAGAGTAACCCTAAAGCTCTCGGCAAAGAATCTTTGCCGAGAGCCTGACGTCATGGCTCTCGGCAAAGGAATTATAAGGGAGAACGGCAGCACGCCGTTCAAAAGATTTACCGAGAGCTTGACGGTCGAGTCTCGGCAAAGGATAACGGAGGATGTTGCCGTTTCATTTGCCGAGAGGAATCTTTTGCCGACGGCCTAGCTCTCGGCAAAGGGATTTCTTTGCCGAGAGTTTTCCTGTGCCGAGAGCCGGCTCTCGCCACCGTGTTTTCTGTCGAGTACTGCATGGTGCCGATAGCAGCTCTCGGCAAAGAATTTTGTGCCCGATAAAAAGCTTTCGGCAAAGCCTCGGATACTCGGTAAACGTCCTGTTTCCGGTAGTGCGTGTTAGATTTGAGACTTTATACAGAGTGAAAAATGAGCAACAAAAAGAGAAGATTATGATCAATGTTAATCGTCAGATTATTGCAGGTTTATTTTTCCTGGAGCATCAAACTCAAATACTCCCTCCGTATTAGTTACGACAAAGTCTCTAAGACGTAATTTTAACTGCTTATTTTTTAAAAAATATATTTATTGAAATATAATATATTTATATTTTAATAAAAATATTTTTTAAAACAAACTTATTCATATGATTTTCAATTTTTTTTTAAACTCAATAACTTGATTATTTATGATTTATATTCTCAATGTTTGACGACTCACGCACGAGCTCGATTTGATTAGTCAGTTCGGCAAGCTCTAATGACCGCAACGAAAGAAACAACTTGCAGCAGAACTGAATGACAATAGTAAGCCGCCGAGACCACAACATGTAAACCAGAAAAAGGTCTACGCGAAGAGCACAACCCGCAAATCCAACAGGAAACACAGCCATACACTCGTACAGATTCAAGATTACAGAAATTTATTGATTTCTGCTGACAGTACCAAAAAAAAAAACAAGTCACTGTCACTCGTATTAACCATCTAGAGTTCTTCGAATGTCCGACCTGACGAATTCTAAGTGCAAAAATTAAAAAAGGTGATCCACCAGCTATAACAGACTATGTAGCCTCTTACAATTACCATTCAGAATAACCAACAACCGAGGACCAGGTCACCTTACAGCAGATGTCGAAAACCAAAACTATTATCAAAATGTATAAGAGAACCGAAGTATCAGACCAATTTCACCAACACGCCTTGGCAGAATCAAGAGCCGATAACAAAGAAGCAGGATAACACCGCTGTGCTGGCGAACCCTCTGAACTGCTAATACTATCAGTCCTGGCAAGCAGCAGAAAAGGTGTGTACAGAACGGGCTGCAGGAGATGGGCACAAGGTTTACATTCTGAAATTCTGCCTCGTCTTGATCATACGCTTCAATGCCGCAAGCCAGACGTTGCACTCATCCCAGTCACTTGTTGTCAAGAGTACCTGACACCAACATTGTGCAGTTGCAAAGAGTTAGGAGTAAAGGAAGAGCTGGTATCCAAACTTTCAAAAGAAAATGGAAGACAGACACTACAGAACCTAAAAAATCAACGTCCAATCTACCTGGAGGTGCATCGCATTGGCAAAATCACTAGCATCAATTGCACTGCACAATTGAATGAGTTTTGATGAAACATTTGGTGATATGTCACCACTATTTAGTCTTGAAAATAATGCCCCTATTTTCCTTGAATTGTCCTCAATTTCACGTTTTTTTGCTTGAGTAGCTTGTGATCCTCCCAGAGCTTTGGACGTCTCATCGAATAGTCTGGTTAGTGTACCAATAACAGGTCTCAGCTCAGCTGCAAAGACAGGAGTGTCAGGTATTCATATGAAACAAGAATATAACAAGTGACACAACATGGTCTAACAGCAAAAAGGTGGAAGCTTTGCATCTGCATTGGACATACCAGACACTTTTGTCGTATCAGCCGTCTGCACAGTCGGGGAAGGTGCAGGAGGAGCTGGCTGTGCCTGCACCTGTGTCGGACTTGAGGGCTGTGCAGGACTTAAACCTGGCCTTGGAGCAAAGCTTTGATTGTTTGATGGTGTAAACCTGGAAGTTGAGTTAGTAGCAGCAGAATGGGGAAACATCTGGTTAGGGGCTGTTCCCGGTACAGGGGCGCTCGGACCAAAAGAAGATACTGGTGGAGCAGCAGTCTGATATTGAACAGGTGATACAGGCTGATGAAATGCTGTTGGAGGTCCACTTGGATAAGGAGCAGATGGTCCAGAAGAATATGGTTGATTTGCAGCACCCTGTTAAGACCAGAGAGACCAGTTTGTAACTCATATCACAGAAATACTAGTAAATATAAGTCACCAGTATACCTACCGTGTAAAGCTGGGAACCTAAGCTATTAGGTTGCTGATATTGTCCTGGATTTTTTAGACCAGTTGGGTTCGCAGGAGTAAATGTCTTCACTGTTTGCTGAGACACTGGTACAGGTGAAGGGCCTGGCTGTTGCTGCAAAAAATGTACAAAGTGTAATAATTTTGCATTGCTTTAAATGGAAAAGACACAAAATGCTAATTAACTTCAGATGATGCGAAATTCTGCTGGTCATCAAAACTCAAGAGTAGCGGATACTTGAGCAAGAAAAACTTCAATAAATCATGGGGCCTACATGTTCAGACATACCCCCAATATATCCAACACTTACATTTGTTTTGTTCAAACACAGCACGAAAACAAAGGAAACCAAATATTTTCTATTTTGCACTGTCTAAAATGGCACAAGGGCGTGCAAGTGAGAGTGTGAGGCAGGAGGTAAGTTCAAAAAATCCTACATAATGTACCAAATACTCAGTGTAACGAAATGGACACTCGTATTACAAACCACTGAGAAGCTTCTCAAAGCACAACTGGCCTATAGGATTGTTCATGTACATGTTATGCTAAACAAATAAAAAATGATTTCCTGAATCACAAATACCTGAGGGTTGGCAGGTGTGCTAGGTGGAACAAACATATTGGTTTGTTGTTGAGGTTGGTATGGGTTGTTGTATCCATAGGCTCCAGCAGGTTGTTGTGGGTAAGCTTCTGAATATGTATTACTTGGTACATTGTATGGTTGAGGTACCTGCTGTTAGCAGTGGTCAGAATATTATAGTACAAAACCAATATAGCAAAAATGCCACTCCCATTGATCACAAATGTTTGACATTTAAGACATTGTCACAGCCTTACAAGATGACACTTTGACTTTAGTTTCTATGAGAATATGACATTTTAAATAAATATGTTCAAATATTGTGAAATTATTTTTATGATGAATAACCTAGCAACATGAATATTACAATGTAAATCTTGACCGAAAGAAAACCTAAAACGGCACATTTGTTAGGGAGTATTAGTGGCAAACATTGAACTGGTAAATAAATGACAAAATTTGAAATATGAGATGATGGTACAAGAGGGAACCTGGTAAACATTCTGAGAATGGTCTGGGGTGGTATAAGGTTGATTTGTGGCATAGGGGTTAGGAGTGGTGCTTTCAGAAACAGAACTCCTAGCATTATCGTTCTCTGCACAATAAAACTCTAGTAAATACTATGATATAAAATTCATGTGTAATTAACAATATTTTAGGACAGTAGAATGAAGAAAAGTGACTTTATTCTGGATACAAAAAGACGAAACAAAAGACAGTTGCTGCAAGTTCAAATGTGAATATTCACAGCGTACATGCTAAAGGACAAATTAAGCCGATACACCAAATTTAACCAAGGAATACTTCATTTGCATGTAAGCAACAACAAAAAATTAAACAAATATAAGGAAAAAAGGATAATGTAATGTTGCTATACAGATTTTAGATGTACAAATTCTGGATAGATGCTCAAGGTTATTGCATGGAAGGCTAGCAAAAGATGAATGAAGTAGTGAGATATTGGGTGGTAAATAACAATTAGAAACATCAAACGTAACAGGATGAAAAACAACTTTATGTTACAGTATTAAATGGGACCAGTGGTGCAAGGTGTGAGATGGCTGGTACTTTTGAATATGCACAGGCACCAACGGAAATACAGAACCCATTAAGTTCAAAAAAAATATAGACCAGAAAAAATGGATCAAAAAGCTTCAAACCAATGAAAGACAGAACAGAAGACAAAATTAACTGATAAACGTTTGGAGCTACCTTCTGTAGAACATGCAATTCGATCTCGCAAAATTGCCAGCTCATGCGAATGTTCATCTGATCCCAACAGTTTTAAATACTCCATTGCAGTTTTAAGAAGACCTTGACTAGCCAGCAACTCAGCATAGTTCTCAATAAGCTTAGACAGTGACGCGCTAAATCTCTTGTGGCCCGTAGCAAGGGCAAGAGTAATGGTTTTTTCCATCAAATCCTGCATTTCCACAGTAGTCAATTAGGAACTGTTTGGGAGCAATGCTATAAAATGTGAAATCCTATTATACAACTGTACCTGGAGAAGATCAACATAAGTCTTCCCACCATCTTCAGATTTCAAGGTGCGGGACCATATTTCAACAGCTTTGTCAATATTTCCAGCACAAATATAACAAAGGGTTGCAGCTAGCGTATCTCCGACGTTCAGAAGCCTAGACGCAAGCGTGTCACACAAAACATGCCACTCCTCTTTCCGTGCAAACTGTTTCGAGTTCACAATTAAGTTAGATTTCATAAACAAGCTCATATCAAATTTATACCATAGATAACGAATATGAGAAGTCATCAATCCAGCTAACAGACTGTTTCACTGGGACAGCAGCCAGTCCACTGGTTAGAGAAAGAATTTTCTAAACAACAGTCTAATAAACTGCAGGTAAATAAAGTTTGTACCAGAATATTTCTATTTACAGCTTGACAGAGTTTGGACAAAATTATGTTTTGCGCGCTGGTCAGATAATACAGCTTATCCTCTGTAAGACGTCCAGCATTAGTTCAAGCATCCAGCCCCCATCAAAAAACATGGTGGTCAGTCCTCATGTGTGCAATATCAGATTACCTGTTATGGTTTTAACTCTGCTACCCTGGTTTGAGCCTTTGACATCATCCATTACATGGGCACCCAAATAATGAACCAGGCCAGGCCTGAGCAATAAGTTTCAAAAATGCCAACTATATTTCTATTGAACTAATTTTCATAATTAGGGCCAACATGGTGCTAAAAACACATCAGACTGGACAGCATCCAAATTCGTTCAATCTATGATGAACATAAACAACGTAGCAAAGAATAAAAATGCAATAACACTTTAGGACCCATCTATCAAAGCTTGAAAGTTAAAACCAGTCAAACCACCATCAAGGTAATTCTAGATGAGAAGACATGGCAAAAGAAAACACAAACTGACTGAACAAAAAATGAACTGTAGTGCACTTACTGTGCAAAGCAGAGCAAGAGTTTCCTTCCATGAACTTAGTGGCCAGGTACTCACAAAACTCATTAAATCATTGCCCACCATAGCAGAGACAACCTATACTTGAAACAGTATAACAATAAATAATGGTGATTGTGAAAAATACTATGTGCAGATAAATGCATATATATTCAAAAGCGAGAATAAAATGAAACCTTTAAGTAGGGCGAGATACTGTTCTTAAGATAATGATTTCTTGTACTTTCCCAGAGTGCAGAACCACCGGCATGGGCTATAACCAAAGCATCAGCCATACGATTCGCAGCAAGACACTGATTAACTGCCCCTTTGTAGTCTCCGACCACCAATGCATGTTGAATGCTTTTGTCAATTGATGGATCTGACGGCACAACATCTCCAGGCATTTCCTGTTCTACCTGTTGCCCATTTGTAGAAACTGATTCTTCAGCCAAACTAGCCTCTGAAGGTTGAGGATTGTTGAAGAAATCATCCCCATTGTCAATAAGAAACTGGGCATCTGTATTATCAGTTACTGTGGCATGATCAAGATTAAGTGTATCTGCCAATGTTTGGCTCAATTCATCAGTTGAACTTGCAGGTGGTGCCTGAGGTGGTTCGAAGCCAAGATGAGCAAGCAATTTTGTCCTTGCAAAATCCCCGTCCTCAAACATAACCCTTAAGAAGCCCCATGTTTCTCTCTCCTCATCAGATCTGATCAAACATGCATAGCATAAAGTTAGTCGCCATGCAAACGTCAGGAGTAGTTCTACTAAAGGAGAAGTACATACAAAGATTCTTGTGATTTTTTTTCACATAGAGCACGCAGCGAACTTTTGTCACCATTCTGAATAGCAGCTTCAAATTCAGTCGATCGGCTCACCAGACTTTGCTCAATCACCAAATTGTGTACATTCACCTATAAAAAAACATAATATAGACACAGGAACTTGAAGAGGAGCAGAAAACAGGGCACTGATAAAGAATACTTACCTCAGATGTAGATGTTTGTGCACCTTGGGTGGGTGCCACCAGATGGAAAGAAACAAGTTTACCACCGAATCCAAAAGATGCACCAGTGGGGCATTTCAACCATTTTGGAGCCGGAGCCCTAGGACGCGCTGAGCATAATTTAATTCTTATCAGACAAATCGTATCACAGAAAAGGTATGCACGCT
Source organism: Microstegium vimineum (assembly GCA_022036555.1). Classification (NCBI taxonomy): domain Eukaryota; kingdom Viridiplantae; phylum Streptophyta; class Magnoliopsida; order Poales; family Poaceae; genus Microstegium; species Microstegium vimineum. Next base: position 2,327,361 of record CM039141.1, read on the forward strand.
AGTATAATTAGTGACTAACTGGTAAGGCTGTACAATTGGTACTCTGTAGAGTGAAGAAATAGATGATTCGATGCTTACAGCCTAGTTATAGTCTTATATAGAGCAATCTTAATCAAATGGTCACCACAACTAACCCAGCTCACCAAATAAAGGCAAAATAGTATCTAGAACAGTTAACAGACCGTAATGCGCCAGGGAAATAAACCCACCAGTAATAACCTCAAACATAAATCAAATCCGATATAAAGGGCATTGTCATAGAAAGAAACATCACATTGTCCTTGTTATGAATGATGGATCAAGGCCAATATTGTTGAAGAGTGCTTTAAGATGATGCAAGGGCTGTACACAAAACCAGAAGCAATAATCTAACTGAATATATATCTAATTATCGCAGAACTTAAGCAAAATTCACCTGGGGCACCAACAGCATCACCAGCCGCATAAAGACCAGAGAACTGTAAAGGACAATAAATAAATAAATAAATAAATAAATAAAGGAATTAAATAATTTGTATTCATTATGCAAACAGCAAACACGAAAGTGTGGACCCACGTATACTAGTGATGAAGGAAAAAATTGGATAAAATAAACCCGGTGCGACCAAACAACTCATTTTATACGATGCAAAAGTACCAAGCATAAATTTAATTCACACTGAACAAATAAATGAGGAAATTCAGTTGCCAATTATATGTGCACAAAAGATATGATTATAATCGAGCTGAATCAGTCAGCCTAGTCCCGGCTCAACTTTTAGTAACAAGACCCAATTCAAAAGAGAATCTTAAGGTGGAGCTTAGAGGCTTGATGACCCGTTTAGTCAACCTTAGACGCACAATCGTAGTAGTAGATTAATCCTTCCAATTCACATTATCACTTAACCTTCAGCACCCCCACCTACAGACATACACACTCAAATCATATAAGGTTGATCTGGATCTCTAAATAGCTTGTCAACTGTTCTCTCCAGACATCCATGGACCTTGCGCCACACGTTCTCACCTTACTGTGAGATCTACATTCAAAACTATATAGCTTCTATCCCACTATGCCCACCTCATTCCTTCCACATGCGCACACATTCACGGACCCTTTTGACTGCTCCACTGAGGCATGAGCACCTTACCTTCTGAGCAATTCACAACCTCACCGGTTACCACAGGGTTCCACTTAAATATTGCTGGATAATGCCCCACAATACACTATGTGCTTCAAGTCTGATAACCAATTCTATTAGTGAACTTTTTTGCCCTAATCGCACATTTTCGAGGTCACAAACCCAACCGAAACAAAAGCATTGGCATGCTCAGCTGTCGGTTGTCGCCAATGACAAATCAAAGTGTCATGCGCTCTTTGACACTTTATAACAGAAACATTAGCATAATACTCTCCAGCTGTAAATTAAGAGAAACAGCACTAAAATGTCCTACTTAAATGATACCAATGACTTATACAGCACTATCGACCTATGCAACAAATAATACTTTTAACACAGTAAATTAGGAAATCCTAGACCAGGTCTCAAAAGCTGGATCACAGTTCTGAGTATAAGGAAGTTGAAGTATATATTCAAACCCACATAAATTTAACAGACGGTACCCAACATATATTCCCAAGTGGGAAAAATATAAGCATCATTACCTCTAGGTTGTATATGCCAATTTTCCCATCAAATGAAGATGCTGCAATGACACCTGGTATTTTCCGGTACCAGTGAAGGTCAAAGTTCCAATTAGCACTTGCGGGTAGTTCACTAATAATCTGTAACAGATAACAAAATGAAAAGGGCATGGTAAGAGAAAAAAAATGTTTCAGAAAATAAGAACATAATATATCTCTGCAATTTGCTTTTAGATGTTTAAGTTGTAATATACCTCTCCACTAACAGTATCCCAGCAAATTGTTCTATTGTCTTTCGCACATGTAAGCAAGAATGAACTATCATAAGGGCACCACGACATAGCAATTACACCTGCTCAAAAGAAATACATCAATATAGTAATAAGTACGTGCAATTTGTGTACATTGGCAAGCAATAGATGGGAAACAAAGAAGATTCGTGAGAGAAATTATACCTTTTGAATGGCCAATAAATTCTCTTACTGGCGAAATGGTCTTCCTCACATCCCAAACCTGTGAAAATAGTATATCAGCAGTGATAATGACCAAAACGAAAAAATCATTTAATAGAATGAGTGTGTGATGTGAACTTGATGGAACATCACTGTATAACCACCCTTTTCTTCAAAAAGTACTAAGTGTCATATTTAAAGAAGCCCAAAAGGAAAATGAACAGCTTTTTCTATTTAATTATTGGTGCTATGAGCTTACAAGGAGAAATGTATGTAAACTAGATTATTTTGGGGTATTGGGTGTATAGAGGAAAGGGGATTTAGAAAAGGTAATTACTCTCAGTGAGGGAGAGTTGTCATCATCTGATGCAACAATCAGCTGGGTGGACATATCTGGATTCCATTGGAGAACAGAGCATTTCCTTCTATTTGAATCTGAAAAACTGTTCAATAGTTCAAATTAATCAATCCAAATAACAGATTGTTTCAGAAAGAGATCCTGGAAGTGCATAAGTAACTCTAGCAACTACTGTAATTACCTAGTCAGTGGTTTCTGGTTCCTTAAATCCCAAACAACTGTAGGGAAAGAAAATTAGTCAGACAGAACCATTAGAAGTCCAATTGATGGTAACTGATAGCTAAACTTTTGCAGAAGCAACCAAAATTTAATTTACCTGTCATCCCATTACTTGAAGTTGAGGCAACTATATGTTGAAACTTGGGATTCCAGGATAAACAAGAGATTTCAGCTTGAGCATGGGACCCAACACTCTGTTAAAATTATTTAAAAAAATGATTACATGCAAAAAAAAAAATGGTTGAACAGAAGAATGTAGCCAGAACATATTGATATGACTGAAATATCCAAATACATCCTGTTTTACAACTATGTCACGTGCCCTAAACCTCAACTTTATTTTTTCATTAACTGCTACCCCCATCGATCATATGAAAGAACAAGCATGGAAACTCAGTAAGATAACATAACTAAAGGATCTACAGGGGGAAACTTGGTTTGCATTCAACAGACTAGTGTAGCACAGCACAAACATCCAGGTCATAAAGTCCCCCAGTTTCATCCCTGCATGACATAGTGTAACCAGTTCTGCTCATACTGAATGAAAATTAAAAATGAGACTGCTACTACATATAACTCAATGGCAAAAAATCATGCTAGGGTCATCGTAAGCACACATCATGTTTACCATGGAATGAAAAGCCCCACAGAATCATTACAGGCCGTGAGTAGCAGAAACTATGCATCTCACAAATAACCATTAACCAATCAGGCAAATCCTTAATCATCTTGTATGACAATAAGCTCTGTGCAAAACTGCAAGTACCTTGAGTGGCGGGTACACAATTGGCTCAACAGGGTTCTTGAGATCCCAGATGCAAAGCTCCCCCTGCTCAGCTCCAGAAGCGAGCCGATTCGGCGTGAGCTCACTGAACTCCAGTCCACAAACCTGGCAGACCGAACAGAAATGCAATCAGCACAAGACGCCGACCCCGTCAGAACGCCAGGCGCGTAAAACTAACTAGCCAGCCCCGCGCGACTCACCGGCCCTGTGTGCTTCTCCAGACGCGCGACCATGGCGTCCTCCGCTTTCCCCTCGGAGCTGAAACAGCGGCAATTCAGTCAGAACGGGAGAAGATCTCGAGTGCGAAGCGGGGCGAAGGAGGCGGATCCGGACCTGATCATGCTCAGCGGATTCCACACGGCGACGGAGCCGTCGCTGAGGCCGCCGGCGAGGAGTCCGAGCGCGAAGGAATCGCCCTCGACGGCGCCCGGGCGTGACCAGGAGAGGCGGTTGAAGCGGTCCGGGGAGGGCGCGGAGGCGACGAGCGGCAGGTCCGGGGAGTCGGACTGGAAGTCGAGGCGGAAGATCTCGATGTTGGCGGAGTTGGAGAAGCTCAAGTCGACGGCGCCGAGTCAGGTGCCCGCGGCGAGGTACGGCGCGTCCGGCGCCAGCGCCGTCAGCGCCGCCCGCTGCGAGCTCTTGATGCACGCCATCGCAGGCGAGACCGCGCAGATCTGGGCGCGCGCGCTCTCTCTAGCTCGCCCAGGGCAGGGCGCTGCACGGAGGAATTGCGAGGGCGATCTGGAGATCGAGGGGGAGAGAAGAGAGGTGGTGGTGATGCGGCGGGAGAGGGGTTGGGGACTTGCCGAATCGCTGCGGATCTGATCGGGTTAAAGCAGGGGGGTTTGCGCTTAGAGTACCCTGCTAGCGTGCCAGCGAGCGTGCTGGCACGCGTGATTTGGAAGCCTTCGGCCGCGTCATTACGAGCGATCAAGGCCGTTGTTTGCTCCAATGGATTACTCTAAACCGTTAGATTTAAACATGCATTAGCGGATGTTTATATATAACTTAAAAAAACAGGTTAATCCGGTTTCTAAATGTCTTATCTAGAATCGAGATATAAATTGATATATTCCATTATTTCAACTTTTTATTACTACATTCATCCTAGAAAAAAAACAAATATAGATTTGGTGAAAGTGAACTTTTATATAAAGTTACTAATTTATAGAAAATATATCATAGTATATGGCTTCGAATAAATATATCTAAAAATATATTTCACAACAAAATTAATAATACGGATCTTGTATGATAAATGTAGTATCATTTTATATAAATTTGGTTATGTTTCAAATAGTTTGACATAGCATAGTTGTATAATTGCAGCTTGAAACCTAGGAATATTTTCATACTTTGCGCAAATAAATTGGTACTTCTTTCATTTCCATAATAGTTTATGTTATGTACTTTGTCCTAAGTAAAAATTGATCATGATCATAAAAATGTCTACATTATTAAACTAATTTTATTCATTTCTGCGTGAAGTATGTTTTAGTATTGCAATTGTTTAAACATGTGAATGTTAATGTTTTTTAAGTTAAATTTGATGTAGTACAAAGGTGAAAAAGGATAATTTGAAACGTTAGGAGTATGAAATCACTTTGTGGCACCCCGAACCAACCACTATGTTGAGTGATTTGCAAACATATGTCCCGAGTGGGAGTCATATATGCATAATGCACCACCAAGTATTGAAATGATCTGAACTTTATAGTGAGGGAAGACCGACCTTTGTGATGCTAAAATTGAGAGTACTTATATTCATAAATAGTTGCGCCAATGTATGTTGTAAGTTGTAACCAACGACGTATCGGATATTTACAAGATCACTATGAAGTCTTAATTATAAGTAGTTTCTATAGAACCCATGTGCTATGCACTATGCCATTATCAATGGGAAATCACCGTCTTTTATAGATTTGTTGTTGCCTATATAGTAGCAAGTAACATGCTAGTATATATTTATCACCTAAGTTTAGTTTATTTGGGGCACATTTGGATCCTTAAGGCCAGTTTCAATGGAAGTTTCATTAAAGTTTCATTTGCATTTAATAGCCTGCCACATGTGTGCTTCTGATGATGTGGCAGCGTTTTAATGAAGAGAGAGGAAACTCTCTTGATACGATTACCAACTCTCTATGAGTCATAAAATTAAATGCCTATGAAACTCTGAAATGAAACTTTGCATTGAGAATGAGAGTTTCATTCAAGTTTTATTTTATTTTAGATGACATGGTAGTTTTAGAAACAGTGTAACGAAACTCTCCATTGAAACTGACCTAATTAGCCAAACCTTGCCTCGTCTTGTCAGACAAGGAAATTAAATGTAACTACCTAGGTGTTTGGGGTCATCGTGGTTTGAATTGTCATCTATTTATTCATTGATGCAAGTATAGAGACACCTAGTCATAGCAGTAGGCCGCAAAATCGACCTGAAGATCTATCGGACAAGTCTTATGCGAAAAAATAACAATTAAGAGCTAGAAATCTTAGAATCTACAAGGCTGTTTGGTACAGCTCAACTTCACTAGTAAAGTTGTTTTTATAAAAAATAGTCTTATGAGCAACTCTCTAAGTGAAGCTGAGCTATTTAAAAAAAAAAGTTTGTTAAAACAGCTTCACCAACAACTATGTATATGAGAGAGAAAAGGGGGAGAGGGAGCCGGAATAAGTTACTTTTTAGCTTCATCCCACTTTATATCTTTGTGTGTAAGAGAGAGTTTCATAGGTGAATCTGTTTTGAAAAGAAGTGTTTGACAAAAAAAAACAATTCACAATCGCTTTATGAAATTGTTATGAATTGTACCATACCCTACCTGGATAAAACCCCAGCTCCACATCCTTGGAGGCCATATCTAATAGCACCGCCACTGTTGATGTTGATGCCATGTGTCACAAGCTGTGCGAGATCTTCATCTGTGTGTGTGTGTTTTTGAAACTTTCATCTATGTGTTTTGATGATGAGAAGGTCGTCGCAAATAGAATAGAACAAAGAAAAATCATCAAAAGAGAAAGGGCTCGACCACTAAAGAAATAGAGCCCATTTCGATACTCCAGGCCTGTCTGATCCAGGGTTTTCCAAACCGGTCGGTAACCGCGGTTACCGACCGTCCGCCACCGACCGGTTCGGTTTGGTGACCGGTTTGAATTTAAATTTCAAATTTGAATTTTTTTAAAAAAAAAATCTGAAAAATTTCCTAAAAATAGTTCACGATTTATAGAGTCCAATGGTGTAAAAAATTTTCAAATTGGAGTTCGTTTGCTATTTTTTTGGACGTGTTTAAGTTTGAAAAAAAAAAGAAAAAAGAAAAAAACCGTTAGGCCCATTAAGGGCCCAATCGCTCCTACCGCCTCCTATTTAAGGAGCTGTCGGGGGGGGGGGGGGATCCCAGCCGCGCCCCGAACCCTATCCGCCCCGCAGCCGCTCGCTCCCCGCCCGCGCGCCGCCCGGACCGCCGCCTAGCCTCGGTAACCGCTCGGTCGGGGTCGGTTACCGAGTGATTCGGTCGGTTACCGACCGCGCGCCACCGAGCCCTCCCCCCCGGCGGTTACCGTTCGGACAGGTCGGTTACCGACCGTTGCGTTCGGTAACCGCTCGGTTGGTCGGTAAGTCCTTTTTTTGTTTTTTTCATTTCTTTGCATTTGTAGTTGCTTTAGTTGTAGGATTTAGTTCTAATATGTAGTATTGATGGACTATATGATGTAGAAAATATTTATTGTAAGATTTAGGTAGGATTTGACTTAGGGTTTAGGTAGGAGTTAGGTTTATTTGGTTTAGGATTTAGGATTTGCGGTAGGATTTGCTTTAGGATGTATGTAGGATTTAGGATTTAGGATTTTATTGATATAGGATTTAGGATTTAGTACGGGTCCATATTGACACATGATGTAATTCCCATGAAATATGTTAAGGTAAACAAAAGGTACATCCTTGGAAACTTTTTTTTATAATAAATATAGTACTCGCTCCGTCCTAAAGATGATATTATTCTTAAATAGTGCTGAATCAAATAGTCTTAAATTTAGCTGAGTTTATATACTAAGATTTTAGTATTTGGTATAGTAAATAAGTAACATTAGATTCTTTATAAAATATATTTGTTGTATTGCTATATATTTGCGGTATGATTTGATGCGTGTGTTGGATTTTTTTCGTGTTGTCCATTTGTGCAGGAAGATGCCGAGAGACCGCAGAGACGTGGTATGGGAGCATGGTGAGAATCTTGCTCCCGGTTGGAAATGCAACTACTGTCTTAAACAAAAAGTGGGGGTGGTGCCTCCCGGTTCAAGTAGCATTTGGCTGCGCGCGGGACGGAGGTGATCCACTGCACCAAGGTGCCCAGAGACGTCCGGGAGTACTTTCAGCAGGAGATCGACAGAACTAGGCAGGCAGCTAGTGACCGCACTCGTCAGAGGGTTACACGAGAGGCTGCTGCAGCGGAGGGCAACCACCCCCTTGGCGATGACGAGTACGAGGCTCAGTTGCGGGAAGCCCTGAATCAGTCCAGAGCAGAATATGAGTATCAGGAGGGGGTGCAGCGGAGAGGAGGCGCTTACGAGCGTGGAGGTGGCAGTGGTAGTGGTACTGCTTCGCAGGGGGGCAATCCTTTGCAGAGGATGTTTCGGAGGTCTAGTTCACAGAGGCAGACCCCTGCGGTGGTGGAGGACTACAACTTGGCAGCGGGTACGAGGGGTGGACTCCAGCAGACCCGGATTGATACAGGGGCATGGACGCAGAGGGGGAGGAACGCGAAGGACGCAATTGGGAAAGCTTGGGGAAAGTTTTTCCATACTGCAGGAATCCCGGGAAACAGGCGGACAATCCGTACTTTGTTAGTGCGGTCAGGGAGACGCAGAAGTGGGGTAAGTACATATACTTGGAGACTTCAATTCATTACGTATATTTCTCTATTCTCATGATTCGCTTACGATTGCAGGTGAAGGCATCGCGTCGCCCAGTGGAAAGGATATAGACGGGAAGTACCTCGATCATAACGAGAAGGACCTGCAGATGCGGTACGCAAAGTTTCAGGAGGAGTGGCCCGTATTTGGGGTCACGTTGATGTGTGATTCGTGGACGGGCCCGACAAGAATGAACGTCATCAATTTTTTGATCTATTGCAATGGCGTCATGTGGTTCCACAAGTCAGTTGATGCGACGGGCAGGAGCCAAGATTCGTCTTATTTGCTGGGGGTACGTCCAAAATATTATGTCAGTTCACATGCACTATGTTTTCTCGGTTCCACTAAATGTTGTGCCTACTTGTGCAGCTGATTCGCAAGGTGGTTGAGGAGATAGGTGCTGAGCATATCGTGCATATCGTCACGGACAACGGCGCCAACTTCAAGAGAGCATGCCAGAGACTGAGCGATGAGTACAAGCATATTGTTTGGACACCTTGCCTTGCACACACCATCAACCTGATGCTGAAGGACATTGGTAAAAGGTCGGAGCATGCAGTTATGATCTCAACATGCAAGCGAATTTCAGCTTAGCTGCACAACCATGGCCAGTTGAATGCAATGATGAGGGCAGCCATTGGTGGTGAGTTGGTCAAATGAAATGCCACTAGGTTTGGGACCAACTACATGTTCATGGAGAGCTTCCATCGGAAGCGTGATCGTTTTATGCAGTGGATGGGATCTTCCGAGTTCTTGCATAGCAGGTGGGGAAAATCCGAGGAAGGTCACTATGCTCACGCAAGGCTGTCTAGCATACATTGGTGGGACACACTCAAATACATCATCGATTCAGTGGCACCAATTTACAGGTTCCTTCGGTTCGCTGATCAGGATAGACGACCTAACCTGTGTGAGGTTGTCTACAACTTCCAAGAGTGCAAAACCGAGATGGAGAAGTTCTTTGGAACAAATGTATCAACATGGCATGAGTACAAGGCTATCATGGAAGCCAGGATTACGGACGTGTACCAAGGCACGCATGTGGGCCCAGGTGCGATCTCAACCATTGTTAAAATAGCCGTCTCTACATATTGAGTATTTACCATTTGCTAATTTATCGTGCATCGTATGTTGCAGTTGTTGTCCTCAACCCAAGGCTTGTATACCGTTTCAATCCAACCCCGCAAATGTTTGCTGGCCTCAAGGAAGCATTTGGGAAAATGACGGATGTGCACTCCGCTATCTTGGCATTACAGGAGGCAGAATCATTCCGCAGACACCTTGGGGAGTTTGGCAGCGAGCTGGCCATTAAAATGGCCTCGGACCCCAGACAACCCCATGTAAGAGTACTTTTGAACTCATTTTTTTTGTCTTTTTCAGCGCGTACCTAACATAATGGGTTCCACTTGCAGCTCAATGGTGGATGCTGTTCGGCAGGAGCACTCCAAATCTGCAAAAACTTGCGCTGAGGCTTGTTGCACAGTGTGTATCCTCCAGTGGATGCGAGCGCAACTGGAGTACATTTGCTTTGCTGCACACGAAGGTTCGGAATCGCTTGTCCCACAAAAAACTGAACAAGCTAGTGTATGTGAACTACAACCTTCGGCTGCGACTCGCGGATGTATCCGGACCACCTAGGCGTGAGGAAGAAGACTTCATTGACCAGTTGACGCAGATGTCCTTTTACGAATGGGATAATCCGGTTCGAGACTGGATGGAGTATGGCAGATCCAACCAGGCTCCAGTACTCGACGAAGAGGATGAAGAAACGGACATCCCTCTTCCGTCCCATATCGTGAGGTACGTTGATGTACTTTGTTAGCCACTGACGAACCATACTTTTAATAATATGATTCATTCTTTGTGATGACAGCGACCAAGTGGACCCCGACGATCTTGGGCCCATCAGTGATTGGGACCGTAGACATGTGGGTGACACGCATCTTGGGAAAAGAAAATACCAGACGGGACCTAGCCAACAAAAAAAAGGGGAAGCGAGTGCAACAACCTGTCGCCAGCGATGATTCGACAGATGATGGCGAGGAGGGTGAGCAAAGTCCACGGTACCAGGAGTCCGATGACAGCAGCTCAGCAACTGACAGTGGAGACGGTCATAGTGGTGACGATGACCCTGGAGCTGCTGTTGGTGGTGGTGGTGGTGGGGCTGGGGTTTCTCCAGATGGTGCTGGTGGTAGTGGTGCTGGTGGACTTCGTTTCACAGGTATGGATTGTTACAGTTATTTTTTTAATGTCTATGCCTATTCACTAGTACTAATTATGGTCGGCTGCAGGCGAGACGGACTTCACACATGCTACTCAGGACTGCGACCATGGGCAGCCGGAATCGCAGAGGAGAGCGTACGACCCGACGGACTGCTACGACACGCCACAGTACTCCTCTTCCTCGTACAGTGATACATCGTACGGTGGTGGTTATACCTACCCCGTTCCTGACATCAGCACGCAGCCGGCCACTAGATGGGTCTACGAATGGCAAGACCCGGATTTCTACAACATGTTAGTGCAGGAATGGGAGACCACAGCTCATTGGACGGACCAATCATGGATAGAGTACAAGGCCGGGCTACAGTCGCGCGGCATCGCTCTAATGTCCACCGCGGAGTATGAGGAGGGGTGCCGAAACGGGATCTTCCCTTATATGCGACGCCAGTGAGTAGTGACCATGATGTTCGCATGTCTACGGCACGATGTATTTCCATGGACGATTTGTTCTTGTTGCAACGGTGAACTACGTTATTTCCGTCGTGAATTTGTGGCTAGTGTATCACTATGATATTATTGTGGGGTTGGCCATTTGTATCACACTATTTTACATGAATTGTGTGTTCTATTTACATCATTATGCACAAAGGTTATGAAAAAAAATTAATTTTTTCAAGAAAAAAAAATAAAAAATACACCCGGCGGTTTGGACCGGTTACCGTTCAAACCGGTCGGTAACCGGCCCTAGCCGACCGGTTACCGGTCCAAAACCGTTTGCACTGCGGGGTTTGAATTCAAAATTCAAACCGTTCGGTTTGGACTGGTAACCGGTCAAACCGACCGGTAATCGCCCGACCGGCCACCGGCGGTCGGTAAGGTAAACCCTGGTCTGATCCCCTTGACGAGTAGAACCCGGGCCACGAGCCCACAAAATGCGGCCCACTATTCAATCAGCAGCAGCTGCAGAAGGCAGAAGTCAAAATGGTCAACCGCTCGACTCGACACCCAACCGCACAGGTGCACAAGTGCGTAGTGTAGCTAGCGGTGGCACAGTGGCACGTCTTCCAGACTTGAGTTGCAGCCGTCTTGCACCGTGACGGCATGACACAACCTAGCGTGCATGGGGACATGGGGTTCGTGGTGGTGGTGTGGCGCTCACAAACTCACACACATGCCCGCTCGGACTTCAGTGGGTGGCGGCAGACGGCGTCAAGCGTCACCGCTCACCACAGCACGCCACCTCGCTGGCCACACGGTGCCGACCTGACAGTGACAGGGCGTCTTGAATCCCAGGCCACTGCCGTGGCGTGGCGAGCCCCGCGGCCGCCACGTCGGCCGAGGTCACCCATCCATGCAGGCGGCGCACGGGAACGTGGCATGCCGCCGCACCCCCGCGGCATGCGTCGCCCGCGCGCCAAGCCCCGCACGCTATCGCCTTCTATAAAGGAGCGCCGCGCGGGTGGCCTCGCCTTTGGTCTGTGCCTCTGTGGCGGATCGACCATGGGAGAAGCGTGCAGGGACGCGGCGGCGGCGGCGGGCCGGCAGCTGCGGCAGGACGAAGCGGGCGGAGGCGGAGGGCGTCATCACGCGAAGAAGAATGAGCTCGTCGGCGACCCGGCCCACGGCTCGGCCGTCTCGGCGAAGCTGTACGACGAGGACGTGCCGGCGATGCCGATGATGGCGCTCAACCACATCTCACGCCTGTGCGTATCCGTCGACGTCTCCGTCCGCTTCTACGTCAAGGCGCTCGGCTTCGTGCTCATCCACCGCCCGCCGGCGCTCGACTTCTCCGGCGCATGGTACACGTACGTAGGAGCTTCTCCGTTGGGCCGCCGGCAGACTTGTCCGGCCGAACGGACCACACCGCCGCATGCATATATGATATATGCGGTGACCGTGACATCTCCTGCCTGCTGTTGGTACGTACTCCAATAATGTTGCCAGGCTCTTCAACTATGGCGTGGGTATCCACCTGGTGCAGCGCGACGACGCGCGGAGGGCCCCCGACGTGAGGCCGGAGACGGAGCAGCTGGACCCCATGGACAACCACGTGTCGTTCCAGTGCGAGGACATGGGCGCCATGGAGCGGAGGCTCCAGGAGATGCGCGTCCGGTACATGAAGCGGACCATCAACGAGGAGGAAGGCTCGCCCATCGACCAGCTCTTCTTCAGGGACCCCGACGGCTTCATGATCGAGATCTGCAACTGCGAGAACCTCGAGCTCGTCCCCGCCGGCGCGTTCGGCCGCCTCAGGCTGCCCCGCGACCGCCACAGCCCGCCCGTGCGCATGGCCGCCGCCACAGGCGGCGCCGAGTAGTAGACTAATAATAGGAGGCGTCCCCGTGTAGACTCGCCGTAGCGGGCGCTTATGCTGGATTCTCTGGGCCATGGTTCCGCGCCGAGATAGTTCAAGTTTTGAATTCGAATTTGTATAAGCTAGTTTGGTTTTGGTTTCGCTATCAGGCGACTAGGAACTACTCCCTCTTTCAAATTACGAAGCATCTTAAGCTTAACAAAAGCCTAGTGAATTAGGATACTGAATCGCTCCCTGAACCTCAATGGCAGTCTCGCACTGGTAGCGGTGATGATGAGTTCCTCCCTCTGCCGTGCAGGTATCTCCAATTCGTTTGGGTTTGGTGGACACTGGTAGCTGTCCATATATACTAGTAGTACATGTTTTGCTAGAATAGGATTATATACCTTCCTTGATGTTTTCTTGCCACAGTGAAAAGCTCCCATACAGAAAATGCTTCTTTGTGTGTAATAATGAGTTGGGTAAAACGGCAGCATTAAAAGGAAAAACGAAAATTTGATCTCCCAGGGTCGTCGCAGAGCAGCAGGCGTCTAGCTATTTGGGCCTTTTCGCCATATATGGACCGGATGCTTGGCACGGTGTCACCGTCTGGGCCTTTGTCACGGACGATGGATAATGCTGAAGCTAACGGACGGAGTGAGAGGGAAAAAAAAAACACTAGTGCAGCAGCGTTGTAAGATGATTTTTTGGCCTTCTTCCATCGTTTTTCCTGACGAGCAACTCCAAAAGAGTTGGCCAACCTTTTAAAATAGAAAATCATACAAAATAATAATAAAAAATCCAACAGTCTTTCTAGTATGACAAATCATATGGCTAACGGATTATGCTAGCTATATTTAGCATACGAGAACTAGCGGATCATGTTAGCTATATTTAGCATACGAGAACTTCAGAATAGATGCTTGTTATTTTAGTAAATTAAATATAATAGTTGTTTGGACTCCTTTTTTTTTTAGAATAGCTAAATATAGGAAACATAAAATGGATAGTTTTTCTCTTAAAGTTGCTCGTGTTTGCTAGAGGGCGTTGTATAAGGTGGTTCTGTTAGCACATCTTACTAATTATATTTTTGTTTGGTTATTTGGAGAGTTGAATGGAATGCTCTATCACACCTCACTCCTTGCTCCTCACGTGCTCGTGATTAGCTTAAGGTTGAGCGACAAGGTTTATCCCTCCAAAATTCATATATAGGATGGTCCATGATGGATCATTCTATTTTAGATGAAATATTTTCTCAAACCAAACAACCATTAGTAGAATAAATGAATAAATAAAAGATCACAAACAATAATCACGTTCCCTAGGAATAAACCAAATTTTTATTTCTGTTTTCAAACCTTTTTTCAAGGTATTTGAATCATAGACATGTTTAATGATTGTTATACACTGTGTATTAGCTTTATAGGTTTTTTATTCTCTGATTTGAGATTTCCGAGAAATTGAAAATCCTTACTCTAACGCCTTCTACATTTTAAGTTGTACAGAAAAAATTTAAGATTCACCTATTCACCCTCTGTCCTTTTACTATTGTAGCTAGGACAATAAAAAAATCTCTCTTCTGATGCCACAATAATCGAAACAGTCTATGAAATTCTTTATGCAGTAGGTACGGTACCTCATGATATGATTTAACCGCTTGAGAAAAAAATCAAAAGTTCTTATATATGACTTCTATAGAAACCTTTGAGTAACTTAAATTCCATTCACAAGTCATTACTATCAATGTCCAAGATGCATTCAATAAAAAATGACATGTATTAGAGTCCAAAAATCACGAAGCTAAATTGGTATGAAAGAAAACTTGATCGATGGGATTTAATTTCAAAGAGAAAGCTTGTGTGGATGCATTGGGGAAGATTAAGAGGAGACGTGAGAGGTAGAAGGTTTCATGAGTTGTAGATCTGTGTGGTGTGTGGATTGGTCATGGAGGGAGGTTTTTATTGATTGATTAGACTAGTAATTGCTAGTAATTTGTAGTACTACTAACCATTTTACTTTAGATAAAATCAGCAGTGTTAATTTATTTGGAGGTCTACCACGTCGCACAGATAACAGATTGAACTTGTCTTATCTCTAGATATTATATTGTTCGATTGAACTTATTAGCCATCTCCTAAGGTTTCGATGCCGGCCAATGTGAATATAAAAGCAAGACTTATATAGCTTGTAAAACGCTTACGGCAGAAAATCATAAATTTTATAGGATGATTGGAACAGTTGTGAGTATATGTTAAATTATATATTAGGATTAAATAATATAATATTCGTGCAGTTTGCCTGCATCACCTGGTCGAACTGGAGGGAATGGAGGGTATTAATTTCTACAGTTTGAGATGGCGCCGGCATTGGGCATCAGCAGACCAGCTAACTGCCTCAACAGATTTCTAGAAAATCGATCTCGTCGACGTGCGCCGGCCAAACGGCCAAATTAAACCGCAACTTGGACGTTCTCCAGTCCTCTTGCAAAATCATAAGCCTAGGTACCGCCTCGTGCCTCGAAAAGAGATGCCGTCCGGTAACCACCGGCTGGAAAGTTTAAAGCGCAGGAAGCTTCCAGTGTCAATGGGATGACGGACGTCCGATCCACAGCTGAACCGTAGGCCACGCCAATTGAGGGCAGGTATGACACGGTCTAAAGCACGTAAAGGGTGTTATTCTAGGATCTCGGTACCTTGGATGGCGCAAAATAACTCATCACAATTTGAATCGTACTCGATTGGCACGGCACAAGAATGACACGTAAGCATATCTACAACACTAGTACAATATAATTTTAAGTATTTACTTTACCATTGTTCACCTAATTATTGAATAGACATAGACCGTAGAAGTTACTGAAGCTTGAAGAAAACAAGCAAAAAAATGTTTTCAGGGTTCGACCGTTTCAACTTGAAGGTGTGCTAGCGTACGTGCCAGGTAGCCATGTTTGAGACAAGACAAAGACCTCTCGGAGAGGTCGTACCGAGAGGTCATGACTCTAAGTGGTACACAAAACATGAGAGACGGCCTGTGTGTTTGTTTGATAGTGAAGATACTCCCTCCGTACATTAATCTCCGTCGCGCCTGAGCGTTTTTCTTCTTTCCATTAGTCTCCGTCGTATTAGCTCAGGCGCGGAGTTCTCGGTAGCGTGAGCAGACGACACCTTGTTTCTTCCGTGGACTGAGCATTTTTCTTTTTTTTTTTCCATTAGTCTCCATCGTATTAGCTCCGGCGCGGAGTTCTCGATAGCATGAGCAGAAGACGCCTCGTTTCTTCCGCGGACTCATTACTATGTTACTCTTTCCGTTAGCTTGTATACCTAGGATAGTCTCAATAATACAAGTTTTATTTGAGTTTTATTTACATTAAATAGTTTGCCACATAGTGCTCTTGTAAACACCTATGTAATTCGGAAGGGTTGGACTAATAAACTACCATAAGGTATATTAATGGTATGTAGATGTTTTTTTGTCTTGCTTATGCTTGGGACAGTAGAAGCACATAAGTGATTATTCGTAACACTATCCATCCCATATATTGTAAGTTTGTAACCCAATCTGGCCAACACTATCTTAACACAACCTGCCCCAAATTCGATACATATTTATTCATATCAGTAGCCGAGATAAATCCAAATTTGTATGCGAAATTATCGACACCCGGATCAAACTCTGTAGTGCAAACAATATCCGTCCATATCCAATCCAGTTATACTATATAAAACCAATATATGCCCATATATCCTATCAATTAATCAGCCTCCGGCTGATCTGTAATAATGAATGGTTAGGTATTTAAGTGCAAAAAATTCTTACAGAGATAAGAATAAAATTTTCTTTTTCTTCAGAAAAAAGAGAAAATCATATGAATTCAGTACTCCCTCTATACTAAAAAAACTTATTATTTAAAAAAAATATTTATTCCAGTGTAACATTGATCGTTTATTTTTTAAGACAAATCTATTAAAATGATTTTCATATTTTCAAACTAAACAACTTAAAAATTATTTATGATTTATATTCTTAATGTTTGATCAAAATCTTATTCTAAACGATAAGTTTTTTTTAGTATGGAGTAAGTACACTACTGCACAGAAAGCTAATCCGGATTATTGCAGGGGGCTGCGCCAGAAACTGCCATAAGCACAACCCCGGTCCGTCTCACCGTCTGTCCGTCGCTACTCGTCTACTTCTACCACAACAACTGGGCCGGAACCGGCCGGCGAACGCGACATACGGCCGTGCCAAATCACAGCCCGCAGGTGTTATCCGTCGACGTACCAGAACGAGGCAGCGGCTGCCAACTGGCTGCTGGGGTCGCGGTCGTCGCGCACGGCCGGACGACAAGCGTGCGGGCGGTAGGCGCCGCGCGGACCGAATGATTGAACCAGACGACGCCGACGGCGGCGGCGGCGGCGGCCGGCCGGCCGGCCGAGCGTGGTGACTGTATGCTGTCTACTAGCGTGCGTGGATTCTTCCGATTCGAAGAGGATGTGGATGCCATGACGACACTGCAGACTAGACAAGACCCGATGGAAAGTGACCCAACAGCCGATCGGTCCAGACGCGATGGAATAATGGCGGCGAGGTAGAGATGATAATGACGAACTTGTTTCAGTTTCAGGCAGTCAAATTCCAGTCTCCGCACATGCAGCTGTGTCTGGTGTGCACCAAACTAATTAAGTTAGGCTGATGCCACTGTCTTATTAGTCGAGCTACCAGCTAGCTGCTAGCTTAGCGAATGAAGAAGACGATCGATCCAATCCAAAAAGGCGACTGAATTTGCTAATAACCATTCTTCAGTCTCCTCCGACTGCGCCAAGTGAAGAAAAAAAAAGATATATACATTTTTTCGACCAAGCGAATAGAATGGATACATATAGCTAGAGCTCACCAAACAGAACAAAATATGCTCATCCATCCACACATGGAATGGAAGCTGTTTAGTTTAGATGATGATGCTTAATTGATGAGATTGAAAGGTGGATTGGGTTTGAACGTCTGGGTCCATAATTTGTTGCCTCACCACACGGTCTAGTACGTCTAGCTAGTCGCATCCAGAGTCCAGACTCCAGTGGGCAGCAGCATCATTCTGCATGCAGCGTCCGATAGATCGCACGATGATCTGCTGCTCGGTCGGTTCGTGCGCATTGATGCGACGGCATACACCTGGCAACCACTGCACACCGTTCGACGGCGACGCATCGGAGACCGAATCTGGACGTCCGGCCGGCCGGCAACACTGCAATGTACATGTACCTGTCGCCACTGCGAATTCGTTCTGCGTGTGCGTGCGTGCGTCACGCCGCCGCACCTTCGAGATCTTTGAACCTCGATCGATCATCGTGCGGCCGGGTGCGGCGACTTCACCAAGCAATGTAAAACTAGTAGTGTCACTTTTAATTTGCTCGATCGCTTGTTGGCGTGTAGCGCGTATACTACGATCGACGTACGGCGTGTGCACCCATGTATTCCATGTATCTCCAAGCTATAGCTTTTACTTTTAATAAAGGTATATAATAATACGACTGATGCATACCAAAAACTTTTAAACCGAAAAAGGTGGTCGTAAGCGCATATACTCCATGACACACCGCCCTTTTTGACCGATGATGCCTGAAACGCGCATATAGGCGGGGTAGCCATCGAAAGGGAAGATGTAACCAACTAGGAAGATAGACGCGCTTCGCTGCGTCTGCATTCAGGATATGGTGATCAAGGTTAATTGTTTGCCAATAGTAAATAGTAATGAAGTTAGTCCACATACAAAAGCAACAACACGACAATATCCATCATTCCCAACTTGAGGAAAACAATCATACACAAGAAAATTTGAATCCTTTCACCCAAAGCACTTCAAAGTCCATAGCAATTGCTGAAGAACTCTCCCATGTCCCAGCAGCCCACAATTTCTTAAGTAGCACTGTGTTTAGAAGTTGACAACCCAGGTATGCACCATGAGCCTATGTTGAAGTACCCTCCCAAGGTTCAGCAGCTGGCGATTGCACTTGTGTTTAGAAGTACACATCCCAGGCATGTCTCATGGGCTGCAAGATACCTGAACTCCTGAAGCACAGCCATTTTGTCCTGGACACAATGAAAGGAGAAATGAAATCATGATCTATTTCAGTTAGTCCACTTATCTTGGTAATGCGTCTAAGCTAGCTTTGGCTGCGGCTGCAGCCCATGAACTGCCAATCTACTGTAGCGGCAACTGCTGCAGCTATAGCAGCTGTCAAGCAGAAGCGAATGGACCCACTATGATTTACTTTAGCTAGTGCATTCGTGCATATCAAAATCCTATACCTATAGCACTCTTGTATATCTCTCCCAAGGAATAAGGAAAAGTAATCTATGTGTTCAAACTACTATCTGCATACTACCTCAAGCTTTAACAATCTATATATAAATCACTTTTTTACTATAAAGACATATGGTAAACAGGAGTAAATAAAACAACAAAGAGTAGAAAGATGACTCTGAGCTATAGTGTATTTTGAGATGGCCACATGGACACATAGTGCCCACTAAACCTGAAGGTATGTGATGACCATGACCTATATCCCTTTTTTTTTTGAAAAAGAAGCCAGAAAAGAAAATAATAAAATATACCAATACAGTAATACTCTTCTACAATACTCTTTTACATTGCTTCAATGAATATGAGGATAGCCATTCCTTTAAAAAAATTTGGCAATCATAAGCTCATCTGTAACTGTCTTTATGAGGAAAAAATGTCATCGACCTTTTTATGTAGCATGTCTGCAGATATCAAGCTAAAGATCAGGTACATAGGTGTCTTCTATCTTCCCCTCTTTTTTTCTTTCAGTTGGTCCCTCAGTGCCAACGTTAGCATCTACATTTCCCTTTTATGGAGTGAAATGTTAATGAGAAACCAGGCTAGAAAAAGAAGGTATAGCTGACTGGCCGGAATTTTCTATAAAAAATTCAACCAGATCTGTAATTCATTGTGGATACAGCAAGTGTAAAACCACAAAACTGAAACCATAAAAGATAATTCCCCAGAAAACTAAATCTTCTTGAACACAAAAAACTTAAATTCTGTGATGAAAAAAGATTCCGTAAGTGTATGCTAACAACAAAAGCATTCAATGAAATTATTTGAAGCTGACACAACTAATAGAAACCAAGTTATTAATTCTTATGGATAGCTAATTCCAGTCTGTCTAAGTAGAGTTGGCACCACTGATGCAGGCACTAATCCTGTAGAGGACGTCGAAATCACAGGTGAACCCATTAATCGCAAAAGGAGAGGCTACATATCTGTTAATATGAGTGTATAGACATCAGTGAAGAGGCAAGCACATAGTAATAAATGGGCCTCTACTTTTATATTTGTCATGAGTATCCTGAATATTGCAAAACAGATAAACGCTTCAGAAGTGCAACCTCCAAATTAAAAACAAAAACTGAATCATTTCATTGTTCTTTCTATGAGAAGCATATGCTATTGATGTGTAACATCGAACTCGTTTATGATATGCAGAACCCCAACCAAGAAAAATGGCCAGCATTACTCATTGAAGTATGAAGTAAGTGTGGTCGTTACCTTTCTGGATCGGTAGTTAGGAACTCTGATGTATCATCTACCACTCTTCTAAACATCTAGACTACATAAAACGAATAGCTTGTATCAGAAACTGTATTTAAAACCAAACTATATCTCAACAGCATGTATTTGATGACACTCATCTATATTTAAGATTCTATAAACATAATTCTATAACACCTATATTTCATAGCTATGATCTGCATATCCCTTTTCTGCATGGGATATTTGCAGCAAAAAATTACTGTAAGAGGGCCTTGCTGAACAATTGCTGCCCTATGAAAATGGCCAGACTGGTTAGAATAATTTGGCAACTGGAAGCCTCTCAAAGATGAAGCAGGATGCAGGTGATACACACTTTGATAATTAGATCTTGTCGAATGAAATTTGTTAGAAAATAGCAAGACTTTCGTGTGCTAATATACTCCAACCAAAAGGTGTCTTCAGCAGTGGAGCTTACTACTCATGCAAAGCAGTCTCCAACATGTTAGAAATGCTACAGCTGAACTGATGAGAGGATGGTGTTCATTAGCATATGACACTATTATTATTCTCATGGTGCCTGTGCGGCAACTAAAAAAATCACTAATGGTATATAGCAAATCAAGAAAAATAACCAGATCATATAAATGTACATACATATAGATTAAAGCGTACAATATGGAAAAATAGAGAACATGTGTATCAACATGAGTGGGAAGCTAAAAAAGAAAAAAAATATATTTCACAGCAAGCTCATATTCATATATCATCCTTTGCACTTCCAGGTTCTCCTCTCCATCATACCAGCAGACCACTCTTTAAGCTCAGATACTCATAATCAGAGGAGCCCAAGAGCAAGGAACACAATAAAGAAAGAGGGATTGCTTTAGCCAGCAACGATCTTGTTTGTACCCTAAACAGTTCCACACAAGCACCAATAACCTACAGCTGAACCTGGTAGCCATAATAGCACAACACCTAGTCGAGCAAGGTAATGATCTCTTCTATTAAGGAATCGATTCAGGAGGTAATCCTTTTCACCCTCATATAGCTTGATGGAAGAAAAGATATGAAAATGTGCACTATATCAGTTTAACAAAGAAGACACACAATCCTCTAGTGACTTTTGACATGGTTAATAATTGACCTTTAGGTTTATGCATTCAATAGATTAAAAACAGGATAGCAATGAGATCAGATGAACCATACACAAGACTTCAGATGAAACTATGGAAACATATATAATCTCACCTTGCAAATCTTGGTTGTGCATACCTGTTGGACTAATTGACATTGTGCCAAGTGTGTACGTGACGTGGAAACAATGAAGGCCAAGTGGAATCAGAAGGCGGGAAGCCGGAGGTTCAAACTGGAGGTGGTGGAACGCAGACAGTTGGAGTCAGTGCGGTGAGCACGCCCACGTCGTGCATGAAGACAAACAAGGTGTCAGAGTTGATGCAACAGAATATAGGAGGATCATTGGATGTCTGAGATACCTAATTCACACAAGACCTGATATTGCTTTTTCAGTGGGAGTAGCTAGTAGATACATGGAGAAGCCAACAACTCTGCACATGTTAGCAGTGAAAAATATTATCAGATACTTGAGAGGCTCTGTTGATCTTGGATTAGTTTACACTCTGGGTGAAGAACAAGAGGAGATTGTGGGGTACTCAGACAGTGACAATGGTGTTGATCTTGGTGGAAGAAGAAGCACAGCTGGCATGGCATTCTATCTGAATGAGAGTCTCATCACTTGGTGTTCACAGAAGCAGAAGACAGTAGCTCTCTCTTCCTGTGAAGCTGAGTTCATGGCTACTACAGCTGCAGCACAGCAAGCCTTATGGCTCAGGAATCTGTTCTCTGAACTCACTGCAACAAAGTCATTGGTTGTTCCTTTGTTTGTGGACAACATCTCAACAATTGAATTGATGAAGCATCCAGTGTTCCATGGACGTAGCAAACACATTGATATCAAGTATCACTTCATCAGACAATGTGTGGAAAGGGGGCAGATTACAGTGAGGAGGATTGGAACGAATGAGCAGAAGGCAGACGTCTTAACCAAAGCATTGCCAGTGGGGAAACTAGCAGTGATGAGGCACCTGATTGGTGTCAGAGAGATTCAGGCACATGCCAATTAGGGGGGAGTATGTTGGACTAATTGACATTGTGCCAAGTGTGTACGTGACGTGGAAACAATGAAGGCCAAGTGGAATCAAAAGGCGGGAAGCCGGAGGTTCAAACTGGAGGTGGTGGAACGCAGACAGTTGGAGTCAGTGCGGTGAGCACGCCCACGTCGTGCAGTTCCAAGCAGTAGTTGTTTTTCGTCATATGTATCCGTGTGTGTTTTGTTTACTGCTGAACTTAAGCGTGAGTTGAACTGTGTTCAGGTTAGCGCGTGTGTAGAGGTGTGGTTAACACCCGAGAACTCTCTGTGTTCTCTCTTCTATCACCTAGAACTATCAGTGGAAAATAGCACTGCCATGGTCGTGTTGGCGTGACAGTTGCCAAGCTCTGTGTGTTCTTCGCGTTCTTGATTTATGCACGTTCGATTCCTGTGTTAGCCACCGTGAAATTGGAGTCTGATTCGATCCTCTGGTTCTACATTTGGTATCGGAGCCGATCATACGTCCATAGTGTTGAGTTCGTCGATTGAGATCCATCCATTATGTCGGAGAGGGGTTATGGAAGCGGAGGTGGAGGAGGCGGCGGCCATGGTGATCGCGGGCGGTATAACTACCCGCAGTTGACGTCGACCAACTACACGAGCTGGAGCATCCGGGTCCAAGCCATAATGGAGGACCATGGCGTCTGGGAGGTGGTGGAACCACCGGAGGGGACGTCGACGACCCTGACTGCCGAACAGTCCGACAAGGACAAGACGGTGCGGGCGCACTTGCTGCAGTGTTTGCCCGATGATCTACTGATGCAGGTGGCAAAGAAGAAGAGTGGCAGGGAGGTTTGGGAGAGTCTGAAGGCAAGGTTCGTGGGTGCAGATCACGTACGCGATGCACGGCTGCAGACACTCAAATCAGAGTTTGATGCCATGGTGATGAAGGGGGATGAGACGCTGGATCAGTACCCTGTAAGGCTGACGGGGATGTCGGTGAAGTACAACAATCTGGGGGGGAGCCTGGAAGATGCAGCGATGGTGAAGAAACTGCTTGACACTGTGCCTGACCGATTCATCACGGTTGTGGCCGGCATTGAGCAGTTTTGTGACCTGAAATCACTGGCATTCGACGAGGCGGTTGGTCAATTGAAGGCTTTTGAGGAGCATGTCCGGCGAGGAGCTGGGGTGCCAAGTTTGAAGGAAGGCAAGGCCAGGTGCTGCTCACTCAAGTTGAGTGGGAAGCACGCCAGAGGATATCTGGTGGTGACTTATCTGGAAAGGGGAAGTCACAAGAGGGAGGCAGTAGCTCAGGGAGAGGCCGTGGCCGAGGGAGAGGTCGTGGTCGAGGAGCAGGAGGCTGTGGTGAAGCAGGTGGTAGAGATGGTGGTGGTAAACGTGACAAGAGTCACATAGAGTGCTTCAAATGTCACAAGAATGGCCATTACGCCAATCGCTATCCTGGTGAGAAGAAGGATGGAGAGGAGGCACACCATGTGCGGGCTGAAGCAGAAACAACACTGATGCTCGCGATCACGGAGGAGCCGGAGTCGCTCGAGGTAGTGTCTCAGACATCCATTAGAGTACGACACTCAACTGTGTTACTTGATGAGAGACAAGTGGTGTCAGAATTGCATCTGACAGGGGGAGGCATGGGAACTGTCAATGATAGTTGGTTCCTCGATAATGGAGCCAACAATCACATGACAGGTGATGCTAACAAGTTCAAGATGCTGGATAGAACCATCACTGGCAAAGTGAGGTTTGGTGATGGATCAGCTGTGGAGATTGAAGGAAAGGGCTCAATTCTGTTCAAGTGCAGGAATGGTGATCATTGGCTATTGACTGAGGTATACTACATCCCTAAATTATGCAGTAACTTAGTTAACCTTGGTCAACTTACTGAGACAGGCCATAGAGTTGAGATGGATGATGATTGGTTGGAAGTGCATGATAAACTTACATCTAGATTGATCATGTCAGTTAAGAGATCTGCTAACAGACTATACAAAATTGACTTGAAGCTAGCTATGCCTGTTTGTCTTTTGGTTAGTGTTAGCAATGGAGATCAATCCTGGTTGTGGCATGGTAGCCTAGGCCATGTTAATTTCAAAGCACTGAACAGTTAAGCAAGAAACAGTTAGCTGTTGGGATTCCGACAATAGAGCATCCAGATGAACTGTGCCATGGTTATTTGTCAGCAAAGCAAACACATAAGCCCTATCCATAGATAGCTAAACGGAGAGCTATGAGAACACTTGAATTAGTTCACATTGACTTATGTGGGCCAATTACTCCTGGAACAGTGAGTGGTAACAAATACTTCATGCTATTGGTTGATGATTACAGTAGATGGACATATGTGTATATGCTAAAATCAAAAGATCTTGCTCTAGATGCTTTTATCAAATACAAGGCAGAAGTAGAGAATGTTACTGGGAACAAAATCAATACACTGAGATCAGATAGAGGTGGGGAATTTCTATCAAATTTGTTTCAAGATGTGTGTGAGAAAGCAGGCATTAGAAGGCATTTGACTGCTCCTTACTCACCTCAACAAAATGGTGTTGTTGAGAGAAAAAATAGAACTGTTATGGAGATGGCTAGAGCAATGTTGAAGAGCATGAGTGTGCCTGGGAAGTTTTGGGGAGAAGCTGTGAGGCACACAGTATATCTGTTGAACAGACTGCCCACAAAGGCTTTGACTGATCAGACACCTTTTGAAGCTTGGTGTAAAAAGAGACCTCACATTGGTCATCTGAGGGTTTTTGGGTGTGTTGGTAATGTAATACCAGCAAATCCACACTTAAAAAAGTTGGATGATAGAAGTAACCAGATGGTTTACTTTGGTGTTGAGGAGGGAAGCAAGGCTCATAGGATGTTTGACCCAGCAAGCAAAAGAATAATAGTCAACATAGATGTTATATTTGAAGAGTCTGTTCAGTGGAAGTGGAATCTTGATTCAGTGAAATTAAATCAGTTGATTTTTCTATAGATGATGAGGTGCATGTGAATTACCCAGGTTTGGGAATTGATTCAGCAGCAGGTGGCAGTGTGCACCCTAGTGTTGATGGTACATAACCAGGGGGGCAGCTGCCTGTTGTGTCAGCAGGAAGCAACACAATGACTGAAAGCAGTGTTGAGTATGTGCTAGGAGAGCTATAGGAGCAGTCTGATTTAGATATGCTAGATGGTGTTGGTACACCAAGTGTAGCAGGTGGGAGTACACCAGTTGGTGAGCAGTCAACGGCATCAACTAATCTGAATGGAACTAAGGATTCAGAAACACCACCATTGCATTATAGAAACTTGAGTGATGTGTATGATGATACTTCAGAGGTTGAATTGGAACTAGATTTAGAAGGGGAGGCTTTGTTGGTAGAAACAGAAGAGCCAACCTGTTATGCAGATGCAGCAGAGAATCCAGAGTGGAAGGTGGCAATGGAGAATGAGATTCAGTCTATTGAGAAAAATAAGACTTGGACTCTGACAGCTTTGCCTCCTGGAAAGAAACCAATTGGTCTGAAGTGGGTTTTCAAGCTAAAGAAAAATGCAGAGGGTGTGGTGATGAAACACAAAGCAAGACTTGTAGCTAAGGGCTATGTGCAAAAGCATGGAATTGATTATGATGAGGTTTTTGCACCAGTTGCTAGAATAGACACCGTGAAACTGTTACTAGCATTAGCTGCTAATAGAGGTTGGGAGGTACATCATCTTGATGTTAAAACAACTTTTCTTAATGGAGAACTAGAAGAAGAGGTGTATGTTGGACAACCTGATGGATATGCAGTTAAAGGCAAAGAAAAGCAGGTCTACAAGTTGAGCAAAGCCTTGTATGGATTAAAGCAAGCCCCCAGGGCCTGGAACATCAAGCTGGATAAAATCTTGAAGAAGTTGGGATTCACTAAATGTCTTAGTGAACAGGCTGTGTACAAGAGGGGTTCTGGCAAAACTGCAATCATACTGGGAGTGTATGTTGATGATTTGATAGTCATAGGCAGTGAAAAGAAAGAGATTGAGACTTTCAAGAAGCAAATGACTGATGAGTTTGAAATGAGTGATCTGGGAATGCTGTCATACTATCTTGGGATTGAGGTAGATCAGCAGAGAGACTTCATAACTCTAAAACAGTCAGGCTATGCAAGAAAAGTGCTAGAAAGATTTGGGATGCAGGATTGCAACTCATCCAAAGTTCCAATGGATCCAGGCACTAAGTTGCATGAAGACAAACAAGGTGTCAGAGTTGATGCAACAGAATATAGGAGGATCATTGGATGTCTGAGATACCTAATTCACACAAGACCTGATATTGCTTTTTCAGTGGGAGTAGCTAGTAGATACATGGAGAAGCCAACAACTCTGCACATGTTAGCAGTGAAAAATATTATCAGATAATTGAGAGGCACTGTTGATCTTGGATTAGTTTACACTCTGGGTGAAGAACAAGAGGAGATTGTGGGGTACTCAGACAGTGACAATGGTGTTGATCTTGGTGGAAGAAGAAGCACAGCTGGCATGGCATTCTATCTGAATGAGAGTCTCATCACTTGGTGTTCACAGAAGCAGAAGACAGTAGCTCTCTCTTCCTGTGAAGCTGAGTTCATGGCTGCTACAGCTGCAGCACAGCAAGCCTTATGGCTCAGGAATCTGTTCTCTGAACTCACTGCAACAAAGTCATTGGTTGTTCCTTTGTTTGTGGACAACATCTCAACAATTGAATTGATGAAGCATCCAGTGTTCCATGGACGTAGCAAACACATTGATATCAAGTATCACTTCATCAGACAATGTGTGGAAAGGGGGCAGATTACAGTGAGGAGGATTGGAACGAATGAGCAGAAGGCAGACGTCTTAACCAAAGCATTGCCAGTGGGGAAACTAGCAGTGATGAGGCACCTGATTGGTGTCAGAGAGATTCAGGCACATGCCAATTAGGGGGGAGTATGTTGGACTAATTGACATTGTGCCAAGTGTGTACGTGACGTGGAAACAATGAAGGCCAAGTGGAATCAAAAGGCGGGAAGCCGGAGGTTCAAACTGGAGGTGGTGGAACGCAGACAGTTGGAGTCAGTGCGGTGAGCACGCCCACGTCGTGCAGTTCCAAGCAGTAGTTGTTTTTCGTCATATGTATCCGTGTGTGTTTTGTTTACTGCTGAACTTAAGCGTGAGTTGAACTGTGTTCAGGTTAGCGCGTGTGTAGAGGTGTGGTTAACACCCGAGAACTCTCTGTGTTCTCTCTTGTATCGCCTAGAACTATCAGTGGAAAATAGCACTGCCATGGTCGTGTTGGCGTGGCAGTTGCCGAGCTCTGTGTGTTCTTCGCATTCTTGATTTATGCGCGTTCGATTCCTGTGTTAGCCACCGTGAAATTGGAGTCTGATTCGATCCTCTAGTTCTACAATACCAAGAACAACAATACAACATACACTCGAGGAAGACATATATAAGTACGCATTGACAAAAGGCTAAAACATTAGCAGTACAACACGATACAGAGCAATCGGGCCAACCAGTAGTCGTAAGCACACAAAAGCAATGTCACAGAAACATAGAAGTAGTGATAGGAAAAAAGATACGGCAAACATAGACATGAACTGGTGCATACATGAGAGCTGGGTCAGACCCAGCTGATGCGGTTGAGGCAAACAACTGGATCGAGGCAGCTCCATGATAAAGTTTAACAAATGAAGTGCTTTAGTAACCTCATGAGTCATACTTTTTAGCAGGTCTCCTTTGTATCTAAGGCAAACTAACATGCATACAACTATATTTGACAAAGAATTGTCCTAAAAATTCATAATGTACCAAAAATAACATATAAGCCTTACCTTTTGCAAAGTGCTTTGTGGTCGATGATCGATTAGTCTGTAGACATGGCGATTCTCTTAATTTTGGTAAGAAGAATCAACATTTATTAATTTGAGTAAAGAACCTGAAAATTAAAAAAGGCACCAAATCAGAAACAATGACATCACGTAGCATATATCTGCATATTTGCCTTGGCGTAGTGGTTCATCGTAATTTTGCCCGACCATATCAGGCTCACATCTGAAGTTCTGAACTTGACCGCATAGAGTGCAATTGTCTCTATGTGCATCGTCTGCTCACATCATGATCTGCTCGAACCCTATTAGAACCAATCAGTTCGGGAAAATCTGAGAGGGGGGCGGGGTCGGCGAAAGAAGAGATCTGGCACCTGAAACCCGTGGGACGTGTAAACCACGCAAGAAGGCAACTCAGACCTAACCAAACACAGTCTTTGTCTAAGCAAAACAAGATCAGACAGATCGGGATGATCGAGATGGAGAAAGATGGGGAGTGAACCTGAGTGCTAGGACGGCGGTGATGTAGACATAGGGAGCCCATGATAGATAAGCCTTGACTTCTAGTGCACTTTAGTTGTTAGTCTCTTTTCAATTTTTGGACAACTACTTTATGCTTTAGACTAGCTTTACTTACAACATTAGGAATATGTTCTTAAAGCAAACTTGTATCCCACGAAAGCTCTATTGAGCTCCAGTGTATATAAAGGGGAACAAAGACTAGAGGCAAAAAAAAGCCCTAGCAGCACAATTCTGAGTCTTACTTTACTAACAATTGGTATCGGAGCCGGTCTGCTAGAGAGCCAAAAAAAAAACACCACCTTTCCACCCTCCCAGCCATGTCTTCTTCAGCAGAGCGCGCCGCCGCCGCCGCCACCAAGGCCAAGGCTTTGGCCATTGAGGATGGTACATCGGTCACCGGTGAGGGGGCGCAGGGCGACTCCAACACCCGGGCCGCGCGTCTGCTGGCTGCAGAGGCAGCAGCAGCGGCGGCGATCCAGGCGGCGAGGCAGGCTGCAGCAGCAGCAGAGCAGGCGACGAGGACCATGCAGGCGCTGCGAGCGGAGATCGCTGCGGAGGAGGAGGAGCAGGTGGAGAAGGATGCCAGGTGCTCTGAGAGCCCGCGCGATCGGAGGGATCGGCGCCGCTCTCAGTCTTCGCGCGACCGCAGGCGAGGCTGCAGCGGCGGGCGCCATGAGTCGCGGAACAGGGTGGTCTACCGCGACTCCGGCAGCAGCATGGCGTGGCCGATGCTGGACAAGACCAACTACCATGAGTGGTCGCAACTCATGAAGATGCGGATGCAGGCGCGCGACATGTGGGAGGCCGTCGAGGGAGGTTCGGTCCAGTATCGCGACGATCGGCAGGCGCTCGAGGTGATCGTGGCTGCTGTGCCCAAGGAGATGGGCATCTCACTCATGGACAAGGCATCGGCAAAGGAGGCGTGGGACGCCATCGCTGCAGCAAGGATCGGCGTGGACAGGGTCCGACGGGCGACGCTGCAACGACTTCGCCGAGACTGGGAGAACATCGGCATCCAGCCCGATGAACAAGTCGACGACTTTGCCATCCGTCTGTCGACTCTGCATCAGCAACTCATCATCCACGGCGACCGGGACATCACCGAGGAGCGCGTGGTGGAGAAGTACCTTCGAATGGTGCCGGCGAAGTACGCGCAGATCGTCGTCGCCATTGAGCAATTCCTCGACTTTGAGGCGCTCACGCTTGAGGAGGTGACCGGGAGGCTCAAGGCGGTGGATGAGTGCGAGAAGCAAGCACCAATCGGGCCGATAGCCGTCGGAGGAAAGCTGATGTACACTGAGGAGCAGTGGAGAGAGCGCTGGAAGAAGGAGAAGAAGGGCGCTGTCGATGCCGATGGCTCGGTTCCCATGAAGCAGCGTGGTCGCGGAGGAAGGTTCCAGCGGGGCCGTGGCGGCGCGCGTGGCCGAGGGCGTGGCGCCGGCCGCGGAGATGACGGCGGTGACCGCGGCCCCCCGGGTGACAACCGTGGGCCGAACACCTGCCTCAACTGTGGCTTGGAGGGCCACTGGGCGCGCGATTGCCGCCTGCCATGACGAGAGCACGACGGAGGCCGCGACAGTGGAGGTGACCGTGGCCGCCGAGGAGGTGATCAAGGTGGAGGCCGCGGCGGCGGTGCTGGTGGACACGCTGGGCGTGCCCAGTACGCTGAGTGCGAAGAGGACGACGCGCTGTTCATGGCACACGCGTTCGTCGAGCTGGACAAGGATGCGTCGGCTTACTCTCTGGCCGCGCAAGAAGTCACCTTGGAGGAGCAAAGGGCTCAAGCCTTCCTCGGCGTCGATGAAGAAGAAGAGAAGATGGGAGGCTGGTACCTCGACAGCGGAGCAACGCACCACATGACGGGGCGCCGCGAGCTCTTCGCCGATCTGAACATGGACGTCCGCGGCACCGTGCGCTTCGGGGACGCGTCCAAGGTGGACATCCGTGGCATCGGCACCATCGTGTTCCAAGGCAAGACCGGCGAGCATCAGGTGCTGCACGGCGTTTACTTCATCCCTGCCCTCAAGAACTCGATCATGAGTCTTGGGCAGCTGGACGAAGGCGGCTCCAAGGTGGAGATCGAAAATGGTGTGCTGCGTATCTGAGATCGCAGCGGTCGTCTGCTCGCCAAGGTATCTCGAGGAGCTAACCGCCTCTACATCCTTCATTTGGAAGCTGTGCAACCTTGCTGTCTCGCTATGCGCAAGGATGACAAGGCATGACAATGGGACGAGAGGCTCGGCCATTTGCATTTTGATGCACTACGGCGTCTGAGCAGAGGAGAGATGACCCATGGGATCCCCAAGATCGACCACGCGGAGCAGGTCTGCGACGTCTGCGTCACCACCAAGCAGAAGCGACGAGCTTTTCCATCCGCGATGGCGTACCGTTCCCAGGAGCACCTGGAATTGGTGCACGGCGACCTCTGCGGACCTGTGACTCCGGCGACATCGGCAGACAACCGATACATTCTCTTATTGGTGGACGACGCCACCCGATTCATGTGGGCGGCGCTGCTGCCGACCAAGGATGCTGCTGGGGAGGCAATCAAGCGCATCAAGGCTGCAGCAGAGGTGGAGAGCGGCTGCCAGCTCAAGGTCTTGCGCATGGACAATGGCGGCAGTTCACCGTCGCTGAGTCCAGCTCCTACTGCGCCGATCAAGGTATCAAAAGGCACTTCAATGCCCCTCACTCCCCTCAGCAGAATGGGGTCGTTGAGCGCAGGAATCAGACGGTGGTGGCCATGGCGCGAGCTCTGCTCAAGTAGCGCGGTCTACCGGCAAGATTTTGGGGGGGAGGTCGTGATGACGGTGGTGCACCTTCTGAACCGTGCCCCGACGCAAGCACTGGAGGGCATCACCCCCTACGAGGCATGGCATGGCTGATCACCGACGTTGGACCACCTCAAGGTGTTTGGCTGTGTCGCCTACACCAGGTGCCTGACCTAGCTCCGCAAGTTGGATGACCGCGGCGAGGCCGGCGTGTTCATCGGCTATGCGGAGGGCGCGAAGGCCTACAAGGTCTACGATCCAGTGTCCCAGCGCGTGCGTGTCAGCCGCGATGTTGTGTTCGACGAGGGCCGCGGCTGGGACTGGACATCGACAGTGGCAAGCACATCGGAGGAAGGCGGCAGCGACTTCACCGTCGAGTATCCCTGGGAAGAGGTGGTGCCTGGAGCTCCCAGATCGGCATCACCATCGCCAACTCCTCCGCCGCGCTTCAATACACCGGAGCCGTCACAAGGTGAGGAAGAAGAGGTTTCCCCATCGGCAGCGGCACCATCGACAGCCGCACCATCGGCAGCCGCGCCATCAGCAGCCGCGCCATCGAGACCATCGGCAGCGGCACCATCGGCAGCGATGCCATCGGCAACGGCAAGCGGCTCTAGTCCTCGGGTCGAGCATGTGACTCCCCTGGAGGACGATGAAGAAAGGGTGGACGCCTACCATGGCAGTGAGCCACCGCGCTACCGCCGCATCACTGACCTCATCGGGGATGAGGCCACCCCGCCGCTGGCTCAGAGGCTGTTCGCTGAGCTGAACCTCTCCTGCTTGGGCGAGCCGACTACCTACACTGAAGCTGCCGATGATCCAGCTTGGCAAGCTACGATGGAGGAAGAGTTGGGCGCTATTGAGCGTAATGGCACCTGGGAGCTGGTGCCACCCCGAGCTGGTCATCGGTCAATCACCCTGAAATGGGTGTTCAAGCTGAAGAAGAATGAGGAGGGTGCTGTGATCAAGCACAAGGCAAGGCTTGTGGCTCGGGGTTTTGTGCAGCAAGGAGGGATTGACTATGAGGATGCTTTTGCCCCTATGGCAAGGATGGAGTCAGTCAGGCTGCTGCTAGCCTTGGCTGCTCAAGAAGGATGGAAGGTCCATCACATGGATGTCAAATCGGCATTCCTCAATGGAGAGCTCAAGGAGGAGGTCTATGTGTAGCAGTCACCTGGGTTTGCTGTCCAAGGAGAAGAAGACAAGGTCTATCAGCTCCACAAGGCATTGTATGGGCTGAGGCAGGCACCCAAGGCATGGAATGCAAAGCTGAACTCAACCTTGAAGAAGATGGGATTCGTTCAGAGCAAGCATGAAGCTGTCATTTACAAAAGAGGCTCAAATGGCTCTGTTCTACTAGTCGGAGTCTATGTGGATGACTTGATCATCACTGGAGTCAAGGAAGAGGAACTGAAGGCTTTCAAGACAGAGATGCAGTCCATCTTTGAGATGAGTGACCTTGGGTTACTCAGCTTCTACCTTGGAGTAGAAGTGCAGCAAGGCAGTAGTGAGATCACTCTGAGGCAGAGCCACTATGCCAAGAGGATTGTGGAGTTGGGGAGCATGGCCGATTGCAACCCTGCTGCCACACCGATGGAAGAAAGATTGAGGCTGAGCAAGAAGAGCGCAGCAGAAGAAGTGGATCCAACACAATACAGAAGATTGATTGGAAGCTTGAGGTATTTGGTCCACACTAGACCAGACCTGACCTTTTCAGTGGGATTTGTGAGCAGGTTCTTGGAGAGACCAACCACTGAACATCAAATGACAGTCAAGAGAATTCTTAGGTACTTGGCTGGTACCCTTGACTATGGCCTCCACTTCACCAAGACACCAAAATTGGCAAGGTTCTTGGGCTATTGTGACTCAGATTTAGCTGGAGACATTGATTCCAGCAAGAGCACAACTGGTTGTCTTTTCTTCCTAGGCAACAGCTTGGTTAGTTGGCAATCGGTTAAACAGAAGGTAGTGGCACTCTCTAGCTGTGAGGCTGAGTATGTGGCCATGACTACAGCAGCAACTCAGGCACTATGGCTATCAAGGTTGCTTGCCGATTTGCTAGGAAGGAGAGTGGAAACTGTGGAGGTGAAAGTGGACAACAAATCGACACTTGCACTTGCCAAGAACCCAGTGTTCCATGACAGGAGCAAGCACATAAGGACTAAGTTCCACTTCATCAGAGACTGCATGGAAGAGGGAAGCATCAAGGCCGATCACATCGGCACAAATGAGCAGCTTGCCGATATTCTCACCAAGTCACTTGGAAGAACTAAGTTTGAAACCATGAGAAGCAAGATTGGGCTAAAGAAGATCATCAAGACTGACTGAAGCAAGACTTAGGGGGAGAATTGATAGATAAGCCTTGGCTTCTAGTGCACTTTAGTTGTTAGTCTCTTTTCAGTTTTTGGACAACTACTTTATGCTTTAGACTAGCTTTACTTACAGCATTAGGAATATGATCTTAAAGCAAACTTGTATCTCACGAAAGCTCTATTGAGCTCCAGTGTATATAAAGGGGAACAAAGACTAGAGGCAAAAAAAAGCCCTAGCAACACAATTCCGAGTCTTACTTTACTAACAACCCATGCTTGCTGGTGAAGATGACGATGAGGGTGGCGCCCTGTGGCTGCCGACACCGCCGTCGTCGCCTCACTGTCTTGGTTCCGCGTGCAACCGTGAGGCTAGCCGCCGTCGGGGGAGAGGAAGAGGCGCTGAAGCGACCCACTAGTGTAGCCTCCGTCAAGGATGGATGCCACACTGCCACATCCGCGTCCGCCGCTGCTGGGGGAGAGGAAGCGCCGCAATGGCGGAAAGACGGAGACGAGGCGCCGCTAAAACGTCAGGCGGAGGCAGCGAGCATGTGAGCGAGGAAGGAGAAAGGAAAGAGATGATGCAGCGATCTGCGTGCATAGCCAACATCTGGGACAGGCATCGCATTAGCGAGCAAGGGGGCGACATCCCAGCTCCGGCAGGGGAGCGGTGTCGCCGGGCTGCGTGGGCGTGCCTCCACGGCGAGGCGGCGGAGGGAGCGAGAAAGAGTCGATATCTGGAGGTGAGACGAAGAGAGCGAGAAAGACGGAGAGAGCGAGAAAGAGTCGATATCTGGAGGTAGTGCACCGGACCGCACCATTAAATGCTCCACCTAACCACCAAAGACCAAAAAAGAACTGCACACTGCACGAGCTTCCGTGGCGAACGCATATTGGGCAACCACGTCGCCGAGACCGTGAAAGCCCACAACATCCCCGAACGTCATCTCCCACGCGGCAGAAAGCGAATGGCGAGTAGTACGTGAACAATATTCAAACAGTAATGTGAGCACTCTCGCACAGATTCTAGGAGCCATATGGATTTTCAAATAACATGCTTTATAAGAAGTTTAATAAAATCGGAGATTGTAAAAGTGGTGGCCATTTTTCTATAGTGGTGGCCATTAAAAAAGTGACCAAGCTTAGCTCTCAATCACGTGGTAATTACTACATACTAGTACCTAATTGTGTACTTGCCTAACCGGATTATGGATAACATTAACATATATAGCTGGAGCACCATCACAAAAGAGAGGCCAAAAGGTACTTTCCCTTTCTTCCCCGGCCGGTCCGGTCCTCATGTTACTTTTTTTTTAAAAAAAAATGACACACGGATGTTGTGAATGATAGCGGATAAACGATGAAGAACATAAGAACAAATCACAGCGAGACATAAGATTTAACGTGGAAAACCCCTCCAATGCGAAGGGGCAAAACCATGGGCGCCAACCAGCAAACATTCCTGACTATTATCAAGAGTTGGGTTACAACGCTGTACAACGACTTATACAAGAATAATAAATGACTTGGTCTCCGTGGACCCTTCGCTCCGGTCCCAGTCTCCCGGCGACGGACTTCCACTTCGTTTCGTCAGAAGTCCGACCTTTGTTTTGGGTTATGAATTTGAAACATCTTCAACAACGGATGCTCATAAACACATATACAGTATACACTTTCATTCTTACGAGTGAACGCACATACATAAAAACGAGGATGGATGTCAGAAGAATCAACCAGCCAGCAGATCTAAAATTGATGAAATCATGATAAACACATAATTACGACGGGCATGTCAACTGTCACTAAAACATTAGCGTTGATGCCCGCTAAATCTTAAAAAATATATATAAAAAAATACGAGCATCATACCAAATTGACAACTATGTACTGTAGTTTTTATTACAATAAACCTAAACCGAGCTTTTGTCCTCATCCCTGTATTACAAAGGTGAGAATGGATCAGAGGGAAAAAAACCCTCAATGCACGAGGCTGAGGTGTATTCCTCAGGACTTGTGAGTGGTGTACACATACCGCATCAGATCTTTTATCCATCTTGAAGCTGAAGGAATCTACTTCTAGATGATTATTATCCAACTCTTGAACGGGACATCAACACATCATTGTCATCTCAAGGACGCACATAATAATTTTGACAGAAACCTGTCCATATGTAATGTTGAAAATAATAACCCATAGTGCGCCACGACGATGTGCACGGTTTCTCTGTGTGTGAGAACTGCGCGGTTCTCAGTCGTATTTTGATATCCTTTTGTTTTCGTGTCCGACCGATTAGCATTTTTCCAACGTTAGCTTGAGACTTCAAGGTTAAGTTTAGATATATGCTGATGCCGTTTCCTTCACACTTCCAATGCTCATCAAGGTCATATCACCATAGTGTTAGTGTGCCAAGAGGAAAGTCTACTTCTAATGACGAAACAACTAGAAAAGGTCGACCCAACTAGTAACTTGGAATTGGCCATGTCTTTATCAAGTTACCAAAGCAGTAGAATCTGACGGAGAGTTATCCGTTCATCACCTTTATTTCTCTGATCAAATCCAAATCCTTTGACAGCTTCGTAGCAAAGCGACCGGTAAATACTATTTACCTTTACATCAGCACAGTCTAACGATGCGTAAATACTATTTACCTCTGGTTCCAAACGCAGATCGTTTACATCAGCACAGTCTAACGATGCGATATTGTGTTAAGAATTATCTTCGTTTGAGCTTATCAACCTAGTTTATCAGCTATGGTATTCATAATAAAATAAAACAGTATGAACTAAATTATCTGTCGAAAAAACCTAAGAACTTAACTTTTCATATTTAATGGTCCATGCTAAAAAAAAGTTTGACCCAATAGAATACTAAAACCACCTACACCCTGATCCGGAGGGTGAGCAATTCCACCACATAAGTAGGAGTTACTTATGGCAAAAATCAAGCTGTGATTAAAAGCTAAACGGCTCTAGCCAAGTTTCTCTCTGTAGCACCCACTTTCACTAAAAATGCAAAAGTTGTGTTAGATCAGTTTGTTTTTATCGTGTTCTTGCTTCATTTGTACAGTTTTAGCATAGAAGTGTTTTTTACGGCTCTACATCAAATAGGGCCTTTGCATCTCCTACAGTTGATTAAAATCAATTTAGCATATTAGAGATCACTGTTTTAGCAGATTACTTAGAACTTGCCTCTTATATTTTTTTAGGGATAAAGAAGAGCAGACTGCCTCTTTTATTAGGAGAAAGGATGATTTTTAGGACATCTCTTAAAACTTATATATAGGTACCGGAGATGAGACAAGGAAACTCCAACTTTATCTCCCAAAATAGTACCTTTTATTTTAGCTATAGAAGACTAGATTGAGATAGAATACCGTGGTGTTGTTTGTAGTGCTGAAATTTAGTTTAGGTTAAATGCTTATATTGATTTATTATAAAATAAAAATATTATTTGTTTATTAAAAAATATTATTGAAGTAGTGCTGACGAATAAGGTCCGATGTAGCAGTTTCCTTTCCCAAGAAACACTGGAAAGTTGGATTCGCCATTCGGTGCCTCGCCTAGTGGGTGATCCTCTTGATTGCATTTTTTGTTAGAATACACAATTTTGAATAGTGAAAAACATATACTAAGAATATTTTTCGTAATGAATATAGTAATACCAACTACTCCCTCCGTACTCAAAAAGGTTGTCGTTTAGGACAAGTTAAACATTGGGAATATAAATCATGAATAACTTTAAAGTTGTTGAATTTGAAAATGTAAAAAACATATCAATAGATTTGTCTTAAAAATACTTTCATAAAAGTATACATATATTATATTTCAATAAATATTTTTCAAAAAATAAGTGATCAAAGTTACACTTTGGAGACCGTGTCGTTTTCTAAAAACAACAAACTTTTTGAGTATAGAGTGAGTATGTGTTGTGAATATATATTAAATGGTCCTGAGAGCAACTCCACTCGATCTCTTGTATTGCTCTCGTATAAGTTGTCTTAAAGAAGTACCTTAAATCAATTTAGGATATACTCCATCTATTTCTGAATAAATATATTTTCAGAATTGTTTTAAGTCAAACTTTTAAACTTTGATTAAATTCTAGAAAAAAAACCTATCAAGATTCATGACATCAAACTAGTCCACATAGAAAAAAAACTATCAAGATTCATGACATCATAAAATATATTATCATACTATGCTCATGTTATGTTATACTATTATTACTCCTTCTCGTAAAGTTAGTTAAACTGAAGATAGTTTGACCTATATAGATTATAGGAATTGATTTACTAAAAATAGAGGGAGTAAGAAACAACTAATGTATCGTATTGTCTTATGTATATTTTAGGGAAAAGGTGGCTGTTTCTGGAATATCTCTTAGAAGTTATAGTCATGGAAAATAAGATATGAGATTTACTATGATTTATTTATCCTAAATGCTACTTTTAAGTATAGATTTTTTTAAGAATTACATAAGTCCACATAGATACATGCATACTCACTCCTAAGAACACAACTACGTAAATCACACCCCTATAAATATTTCTAAAGAGTTGTGCCGACATATCTTGATATTGATAAAGTTATCATATACGTCTCGTTGTCGATGATAAAACTGTCTTCCACTAAAGCACAAAACTTATTAAATCTTAAAATAAATCTAGAAAAATATAAGAGCGTGTCCAGTGAAAACATGGAACTAATGTGCGCAGCTTCACAAGCAACCTAACTCAGTTCGCTCAGGTATAGAATACTGACAGTATCTTCGTGGCAGTTTCCCTGTCCGAGTAAGAACAGAGCAATGGACAGTGGACAGCAAGAGAAGCATTTGCATTGGCCATTGGGACCGAGCATTCATGCACAACCATGCCTGCGCCTAGTGGTAGTGGGTGATCCTCTTGATTGAAATGGGGGGGAATCCTTGCTGCGGCTGCCACCAATTCCTTCCTGTCATTTGTCTCGGAGTCGCCCGCCCCACTGCACATCGAATTCAGCAATTCCATCCTTGTGCTCCATCAGAGACAGAAAGAGGAAAAAAGAATCCAGCTCGCATTCGTCGCAGCCCACCCATGTCCATGCCTGCCCTATATATACCGGACGCCCTCCGGCCCGACGTGCTCGTGCTCGTCCTCGCCCAGCACCGTAACCACCGGACACAGCACGCACCATGAGGACCACCACCACCGCACTGCCACTCTTGGCAGTGCTCTTCCTCGTCGCGCTGCCGCTGCTCCCCGGCGCCACGGCCAAGGCGGCGCGGACGCGGCAGGGCGACTACCTGTCTCGCCTGCGCGGGTCGCCGCGCCAGTCGCCGTGGCCAGCCGAGTCGGCGTCGCTGGCGGTAGAGACGACGGACAGAGCGGCCCGGCACGCGGCGTCGCCGGCGCCCGTGGGGCGCAAGGAGGACGACCGCGTGGACAAGCTGCCCGGCCAGCCGTCGGGCGTGGACTTCGAGCAGTACGCCGGGTACGTGACGGTGGACGCCGCGGCCGGGCGCGCGCTCTTCTACTACCTCGCCGAAGCCGTCGGCGGCGCGTCGGCGTCGGCGGCCAAGCCACTCCTCCTCTGGCTCAACGGAGGTATAGTACGGCTTGCTTGCTTGACTGCGGTCACGTCACGTGCTGGTTGCTTGGATCTCTTCTCACATCTCACGTGCGTGTTGTCGGACGCCATGGATGGACGGACGGACAGGCCCCGGGTGCTCGTCGCTGGGGTACGGCGCCATGGAGGAGCTGGGCCCGTTCCGGGTGAAGAGCGACGGCAAGACGCTGTACCGGAACCCGTACGCGTGGAACAAGGCGGCGAACGTGCTGTTCCTGGAGAGCCCCGCGGGCGTGGGCTTCTCCTACTCCAACACGACGGCGGACTACGGGCGGTTCGGCGACAACAAGACGGCGGAGGACGCGCTGCAGTTCCTGCTCAACTGGATGGAAAAGTTCCCCGAGTACAAGGGCCGCGACTTCTACCTCGCCGGCGAGAGCTACGCCGGCCACTACGTCCCGCAGCTCGCCCACGCCATCCTCCGCCACGGCTCGTCGTCGTCGTCGTCGCCTATCAACCTCAAGGGCATCATGGTACGTATGTGTAACGTACGTGACCCGGCCCGCCAGGTCGTACGTGCTGCGGCCAATAATGCTAGCTGCTCGTACGTACACCAAGTAATTTAGGTTTCGGTTTCGTGTCGTGTCGTGCCGGGTGAAGATCGGGAACGCGGTGATCAACGACTGGACGGACACCAAGGGCATGTACGACTTCTTCTGGACGCACGCGCTCATCTCCGACGCGGCGGCCGACGCCATCGGCAGGTACTGCAACTTCAGCGCCGGCGCCGCGGACTCCAAGAAGTGCGACGACGCGACGTCGGAGGCCGACGACGCACTGGAGGACATCGACATCTACAACATCTACGCGCCCAACTGCCAGTCCGCCAACCTCGTCTCGCCGCCGATCACCCCATCGGTGCGTAGTATTACGTCAGCCCAGGCCGCCGTCGATATCATCGCTAATACTATCAGCACTAATAATTAAATTAAATTGTTGGTGCAGATGGACAACTTTGATCCGTGCTCGGATTATTACGTGAACGCGTACCTGAACGAGCCGGACGTGCAGAGGGCGCTCCATGCCAACGTCACCCGCCTCGACCACCCCTGGTCCGCCTGCAGGTACCCGTCCGTACATGCATCCGCTACTGCCAAAAAAAAAAAAACACCGGCCTGTTTAATTTGGAACTCACGAATTTCACCATATATTTGAACATTGAACATCTATATGCACTTGTGTATGGTTTTGCACATGATTTGTTCGAAATACAGCGCAACCGTCCAAAGTGGTCCGGCCGGCCACCGGGTGAGTTCACGACAGCTAGACCCGGGGCATGATTGGTCTTGGTGGCTGCAGATATTTTTTCCACGCTTATTGCTTCACCGGTCGGGTCGCCAGAGTCTACTGATGATTAGCAGGCTGCTGCGTGCTTCACTGCACAACACAGGCAGCAGTCAATTGAGCACAATCATCATTCAGGCAAGCCCTGGCTTACGGCATACGAAATCCACACTGATTTCGTTCGTTCCGGTTCACGCTAGGTTCGATCGGTCGAACTGGATTCCGGCATAATAATTATTCATAATAACATAATATGATTATTAGGTTCTGCACATGCACGCCGTGCATCTGCCCTGAATAATTCGCTCAGATCTCGTCCGTCCGTAACAGTATGATAATGGATTAATGGGCGCCATTGCGGGTGTGTGTATATATAAATATATTATATATAATATTACATGCATGCATCCGTGAACGGTAGGTTTAGCACAGGAACAACGCAAAAGAGGCAGTAGGTGGCTGCACGCTCTCAAACAAAGCTTTCGAACTTTCACCAACTGCACAGCTTGTTTTTTCAGTAGCTTGTGCCAGTGAGTTTGGCAAGCGTGCAGAAAATTGTGTGCTGCTCCAGCTTCCAAACCAACGGGGACGCAACCGTGTTCTTCGGCTTCCCCTACATCCCTGCTTTGGAGGGATCTCGTGGTACACCGAACTAAAGTTTAGTACAATGTTAGATAGGCTAAACATGGACTAAATAAGTT
The DNA here is from genome assembly GCA_022036555.1 of Microstegium vimineum. NCBI lineage: Eukaryota > Viridiplantae > Streptophyta > Magnoliopsida > Poales > Poaceae > Microstegium > Microstegium vimineum. Next base: position 2,368,897 of record CM039141.1, read on the forward strand.
CTTTTTGTTTTTTTTTTCTCATGAGGTCTACTCATCAATTAGCCTCTATTATTTTTTGTCAGACCATGATTAATTAGTTCATGTTTAGGCCTTCAATTTGGCATCCAAAACATGAACTAACAAACAGTCCCTTAGTTTTCTTTTTCCAGGATTAGTTTTCCCAGGGTAACAAATGAGAATGCAAGGACTGCATAGCAATAGTTTAGGGTTTCTGATTTGACTCTCTATATATGATTCCATTCCATACTGATGCACCCGGAGTCCAAGATCTGAAAGCACTGCCTGCATAGTTTTCATGCACCAATGAGCAATGATTCATGGCGTGATCCAACGCACCTGACGAATACCAAGCATTTCCCCCATACTAGTACACTATATAGTACATTAGAGGTCTCAAATTTAAATATATTCATTCATGGAGCAGTACACTCCACATCTCAGATGGATCTATCTACCGGAATTGCTTGCGCATCTTGGAAGTTTGATCCACTTGTTCTAGCCCATGCCGCGTGCTGCGAGAATTGATTGGGCCCATGTGAAGCGGCAGTTATCGTCTGCAACGGATGACGAACATGGTTTAATATTAGTAGTATTATCTTGCCAATTTTTTTGAAACAAAGCTGTTCAATCTGTTTTCAGTGATGTTTTGAGACGCTGGACTGACAGCGCCACGACCGTCCTGCCTATTCTCACGGAGCTCCTCAAGGACGACGTCAGGGTCTGGGTATACAGGTACGCCAGCCCAGCAGAGCATCTCTTTCAGCTCCACTGATGCAGCAACTGGAAATCGAAACGTACTAGTGGTAGCAGCGTTCAGCACGATGATTCTGTGATTTTTTGCAGTGGAGACACCGATGGGAGAGTGCCGGTTACTTCCAGCAGGTACTCCGTCAACCAGCTCCAGCTCCCAGTTGCTGCAAAATGGAGGGCATGGTTCAGCAGCACTCAGGTGCGCTCTACTCAAAGCTCTCCCCTCCCGGCCTCCCCTGTTCTCTTCACTGCAATAACAAAGCAAACACAAGCAAAAACAAAAACATGGGTACCTGTCTAAAGTCTAATACAAGTGAACGCTCACTAAATTCATGCAGAAGATCGAGTATAGGAATCCTCTGATGACAGTCACGATGAATAGAAAACAAAATTTCAGTCTGAATAATATATACACGAGTTTCTGCATTTTGTGATGAGTCATGGTATGGACGACTATGAACTGACTGAACTTTTCAGGGCGCCGGAGAGGTGGGTGGCTACGTTGTGCAGTACAAGGGCAAGGAGAAGGGCAGCCTCAGCCTGGTCACCGTGAGAGGAGCCGGCCACGAGGTGCCCAGCTACCAGCCAAAGCGAGCGCTCGTGCTTGTCCAGGGTTTCCTTGCAGGCAAAACGCTCCCTGACTGCGAAACATGCGACTCGGCTTAGCGTTTGGAAGTGCTAGTACAGAGAGAGCTACCTGCCGGTAGCACTAGAACAACATGTATCCATTTGATTCAGTACAAGAGAGAAAGAAAGCGAAAGCGAATCGAAGCTAGAGATAGAAACATACGGCAACACCTTGCAGATCATGTAACTGCAGGTCTGCAAAAGGCAATTATATAGTCACATACTCCTAGAGAGAAATCTGTACACGAATGAAGATGGAATGAACCAACATCACTAGAAAAATGTGCTAACAAACTGCTGCTTCAATGTGTGATTGCAGATATTTCATCTGTCCAAGAATAAACCAATTCCTAGAATCATCTAAGTCAAACTATCTTGAATTTGATCAACTTTACAGTGAACCAGCAAAGAATAACAATACTTATAATACAATATAAATAGATTATAAAAACATATTCCATGGTGTATCAAGTGACACTAATTTTATATCATATTTTTTTTTTACATTTTCCTATAAGTTTAAGTAAATTTAAAATAATTTTTCTTAGGACAACTAATTTATTTTGGGAGGAGCAGACAGCAGAGTACTAGTCATCAGACCATTAAATATCCTATGACATAGAAAAAGTTAGACGACGAAACTTATGTACTGGTACCTCGATGAAATAAGTAATAATAATATCGGTTCCATGAGTTGAAAGTATTGAATAGCATTTGAAGCATGGCGGAATGGCCAAGTCTCAGAAATCTCAATCGTGGATCAGTGCTAGCAAATCTTGCAGAAACAAAAAAATCAGTTCAACGCCATTCCTTTCTTCCAATACAAAAAATTCTCTTCCTCGAGTGTACCAAACAATTCCGTTGTGCTTTCCAAGATGATACAGAAAAGAAAACAAAAGAAGACAGCTGTTGGCTGTTGCACAATACATTGACTCCCGGATTCTTACGACTTACAGGATCAATTAAAATATACATGCATGCAATGGCACGCTTTCTACATTTGGATGGCCATAACAATGGTGGCAACATCGCGTCATCTGATCTTGTATATAAATCATAACAATCCCCATGAATCAGCCTATGGTTTATTCTTCCCCTTGACTCTCTATGTGGCTTACAGCTTGGGAACCTGTCCCTGTTAATCCTTGCATCTTTTTGCAGACATAGACATAATGGGAGTCAGGATCCTCTGGAACAAATCCATCAGGGAGTCTACCCTCTCTGTCAGTGGAATAGGATCCAATACACGCCTCCTTATCTTTTCAGTGAATCCAGGTCTTGCTGCAATACATTAAAACAGCAATGATGAAGCCACCATAAAGGTATTCATTTTTTTTTACTCAGCATGGATTTACACAGCTATCTGTTTTCATTTTATCATACCATTATTTATCCTCTTTCTGTACTGCTATGTGGGGTAGTCTGGACCACTAATTCTACTAAAAGATATAATATTACATGGGGGAATAAAGGTGTATGGTTGATACAGGAATCTCAATTTACTACTTTGGTCCAAAGCACCTTCATAGATAAAATTTAAAAAGATAAAGAAAATAGGCAATGTTCTTCTATTCGTAGAACTCTTGCAGTACTCCAGAATTAAATGAAATGAATTACACATATTAGTTCTCACTTCAATTGATGAGAAAACAGGCAATATTCATAAGAAAACAGAAAAGACAACTCAGTTATCACTTGAATTGAGTTTTATACGTACGTAGAATGTAAAGTACAATTTTCCATTCGCATGCTGATTGATTCAAATGAGGTACTCGTACCGATGGATCGCCATATGTTATCTACAAGTTCAGACATGAAAACAGATCAGAATATATATCAGGGTTTCAACATTTTAATAACTGTTGATACTGGGCTGTGTATGTGACCAAGGCCCATAGGCCCATGACTAAGAATAGGAATAGAAAAACACTCTAGAACTCAGACCCAAAATCATCCACAACAGCACAGAAATGTACACCGTGCTTACCAAAATAAAGACTCCTCCTGGTTTAAGAAGCCTGCAATAAAAAGTATAACTGATAAGGCTGCAGGGCCGTTAAAATTTATGAGATATCTTGGCACAGATGACACTGCAGAGCGATACTTCAGAGAGGCAGTTAGACACTAAAAAACCTGTCCACTTCCAGAATCATCTGAGCTGCACTGAGAGGAGCATCCACACCACACTATGAAAGCAGCAAGACGGCATTGTTGAAGAAGTCCAGAAATAAGCAAAAGGACACGGCGACTTATGTTACCTACTTACCATCAATGAGTCCAGAGTACCTAAGAGTTTAACAAAGTTAAGTAAGTCATATTACAAAATGCGTGTCAGTAATGGCCACAAACAGAACATCATAGCAGGAATGCATACCTTTATCAATTACACAATCAAACGATTCGTCAGGAAACATACTCATATCTCTAACATCCATGCGCAAGTCTGCAGGTCATAATGGTATCAATGGAAGGTCGATTGCAGCTCGGAACAACAAAGGAGATGATAAACAGTCAAAGGATACATTGCAGCTGCGGGACATTGAAGTATTTCTTTCTCATCATCTCAATCACAACCGAAGAAATGTCAATGTTCACTATCTCCACATAGCCATCATTGACCATATCCTCCGACATGACTACAGACAACATAACCAGAGAAGGGAATTGAATTAGTCGGTTACGACGGATAATGTGATTAAGGAAAAGAAGAAGCACCTCCAAAGATTATGAACGTATGGAGGTTTTCCTGGCAAGAACAAAAACAAACTTACTGTACAGCAGAACTAGCCTGATCAGAGTTTATTGAGACAATCCGTCAACAGCCAAGTGCTGGTTCCAGAGATGCGTGACTCTACCATTCAACATAAGGAAAAACAAAGAAACACTGCTGCTGCTTGTAGACGAGTAACATCAATAACAAGAGCATGTCATTTCAGTACTGCTTCACTTCACAAAAGTGGCCTAGCCGTAGTCCGTAGAGCAACCCACAGCAGCAGCAGGATTCCATTCAGAGTAAACAACAGATGAAACACTATGCCAACACGTGGACTGACCAAGAGAATGACTTGGTAGAAAAAGGAGTTGGCTTCTGTTCTATTCTATCGGTGCAAGTGCAAATGCATCCATTTCCAGCTACTTACTATTATGAGCAAAAGAGGAAGAAGGCAAATTGACCTGTGCTTTCTACTTTTGGGAAGATCCAGGAATTCGAAGAAAGCGAGGGAACGCCGCAACGGCAACTCCGCTCGTACGCTATTACCGGTGCTGTCCGCTGTCCGCTGTTACAGGAAAGTACTAGAAGGGGAGCAGGTTGAGGGGTTGCGTACGTGCGGAGCCGCAGCCGACCATGAGGATCCGGGACGCCGGCGGCGCGAAGCGGCGGACGAAGGGGCGGAGCGCGTCGTAGCGCTGGTACCAGTCGTACGGCGCGCCGCCTTCCTCCACGTACCGCGCGTCCCAGTACTCCGCCTCGCCGTAGCCCAGCGACCTCCCATCGCCGCCGTCAGCGTCGGCGCCCACCTTCTCCTGCGCCCCGTCGTCGTCGTCGTCGTGGGGCGGCGGCGGCGACGACATCGCGGGGCAAGGGGAGGGAAGGGAGCGGATGGGGGAGGGCCAAAGGAGGGCGGAGAGGGGATGAGAGGTAGTAGTAGTAGTTGGGTGAGGAGGGCTGGAGGGGGGTGGGAGGAGCATCGGCATCGGTGCGGTGCTCGCCCCAGAGCTTGGGACCAGCCGCCACCACCCACACGTCGCCGTCGCCGCCTGCCCAGTTGATCTCTCTCTTTTTAAATCAATACAGTATATTCTTGTTTTTCTGTATATAGAAAAGTCCTTTTAGTAGGTTATTTTATTTTTGAAAATAGTTCTGTGGCTTTTTTTTTTGAGGGGATGCTGTCTCGCCAGTCTCTTCCACGTCTTCGGCTCGGTTTTACTTTGACATTATTTTATTTTTCGCAACAACTTGAACAGGTTATTCCGTTACTGTCAGTGTCAAATGTTGGCACGTGGGTCGAATGGACGTGCGCAGCTCACTCAAGTGGCAATCATAGTATAGTTTTCGGCACGGCACGGCACGGCACGGTTGCTATAGGCCCAGGCACGACACTATTACTGCTTCGCCGTGCCGTGCCGTGCCGTGCCCCCAGGCACGGTAGCACGTAAGTGCATGTGCTAGTCCGGAGACGTAGGAGCAGCTTGGAGCAGGTGCATCTCCGCCGCTGGGGACGACGAGCCGCCGTTCTTCATCACGGTCCGTCGTCCTGAGCACTCCGCTCTCGTGCATCTTGCCGTACCGCTCCCGCGTGTCGAAGCCGAGGTTCCAGAGTGGGAAGCTCCAGGGCAGCATCTCCGCCGCTGGGGACGACGAGCGCGTACATGAACGCAGATGCGGCGGCGAGGATCCGGTTCCCCAGCCCGCGGTAGGAGACGGACACCAGGTACCTGCACTCCGGGGACGCGACGGCGTTCTTGCCGGACTTGAGTTGCTCCGACGGAGTCGCCTGTTGCCGTCGGAGAGGCAGAGAGGAGAGAGCGAGAGCGACTGGGAGAGGGAGGCCGGGAGGGAGTGAAATGAATTAGGTTTCTGATTTGGGGAAAGGAGGCCGACCGCTGGCTTATATACGGCGCCGCTAGGTCATCAGATCGGACGGCTAACGTCAATTGGGGAGTGGGATCCAACGGCCAAGAGGCGAAGGAGTCGTGCCTTAGGCGGGCCAAGCCGTTTTCCGTGCTCGTGCTCGTGCTGGCCCATGGGCCGAATGCGCGGCCCAGGCACGGGCACGGCATCGGGCCGTGCCAGGCACGGGCACGGTGGACAACGGGCGGGGCCGGGTTAGTGCCGTGCTTTTTCGGGCCGTGCCCGTGTCGGCCCATCGGGCCTGGCCAGTTGGAAAACTATAAATCATAGTAGAGTATGTAGTACACTACTGTGTTCGGCTGCACTATTTCATTCCCTACAGCTGGCTGGCGAAAATTCAGTGCTATACCTATATAGTACTGCATTTCAAAAAGAAAAGAAAAATAAAATCATTAGAGTTTCAGTTTTCAGTACTCCAATGCGCGTGTGTGTGTGTTACTTCTTCAAGTCTGATAGACGTTCTCCCAAGAAAACGGGTGCACGTGTTTGGTAGAAGGTGCAGCGAAACGAACGAGATGGACTGGACCCGTACAAACCCAACTCGGCAACGGTTAAGGATGGCTATTCGTTCGCCTTGTGGACATTGGAACGGCGCCGCGAGATCTCTGGGGCCTTGGTTCTTCACTTCATCATCACAATGGAGAAGGCACGGGCAGGGAGCAGGGACACCGGACACGGTGCCTGCCCCAGCGCACCACCACCCGATCAGCATCAGCCCAACCGCTACTGCCCACTGGTCCCTTGCTCCCTTCTTCTGCTATCCTCTGGACCACGCTCACTGATAGCTTCCAAGCTGCACGTGCTCAACTGCTCAAGCAACATCCAGCCCACAGATACCTTCCAAGCTACTGCGCAGACTGTGAGAGCTGCTAAACCCTGTAACCACTAGCCATGGCCCATTTGCTGCAGCAGATCAGAACACCACGTTTTACTTGGAGCCAATCTGAAAGCCTGTTTGTTTCAGTTCAGACTCAAAAACCGAATGCTTGGAGCAAAGGTTGGCATGTAAAGGCAAAGGCTTTTCTTTCATGCAACCATGTATGTTAGGAGGCTATAGGCAGTTACAGAACAAACAATTCAGAGGTGGCGAGTAGTTCAGAGTAATCTGAAAGCCGGCCTCCCGTATTGCAGATCGTGCTCCTCGCGCGAACTGCATGTTTACCAATTGTCAGCTGCAGTTCTTTTGCCATTCTCATTTCAATGGAAACTAACAATACGACCGATTTCACTCGAGTAATTGTTGGATACGAAGAACGTAACACCATGCTCCTGCCCTGACTGCTTCAGTTAGAAATGGCATTGATTTATTTACCAGTGTGATCATCCAGTGTGAGGTCAATTAGAAAGGTTCACGAAGTGTCCTTGATATCTATGCTGAGCTGACTAAGAAACCAAGGGCAAGGGTGGTGTCTGTGTCTCCACTCCATCGTGTGGATCAGACACCAGCCCTCACCGCTGCTCTCAAGTTGACATTTTAATTTCTAAGATCGAGTAAATCATCATTGGTTAACCCGCTTACCGTGTCTTCTTCTGTACTACTGTACATTGCAAGATTTATTTAGCCTGCTAAATTTACAAGTCATTCTTATTTGCCGTCAAAAAGGCTTTACATAAATGAGAGCTGAGGTACTCATAAATATATCCCTCATCTATCTAAAACTAACTAGAAAGCCCAATTAAATAGCATCCACATCTTATACGCTTTTTGGCCTTGTTACCTGAGAGCGCAATTTGGCAGGTGTTCTGATGTTTCATTTTGTGGAGGTAAGGAAAAACTACAATAGCCCACTCAGTGACGGTTGGGATGACAAAATGGAGTGAAAGGAGAAGACAGAAAAAAGGTGCTCATTATTTATAATAAGGTTGGTCTGATGCGCTCTTTTGTGAGAAGCTGAAACCAGAATATTTGGTTCCTTCTACCACAAAAAAAAGGAATATTTGGTTCCATTAATAAAAAAAAACAGACGTTAGTATATTTGAGCCTTGTTTATAGACTTATAGGGCTTATTCGTGTCGCTGAAATTTAGTTTATGTTGAATGCTTATGTTAATTTTTTTTATAAACCAGGAAGGGCAAGGAGGCTCTACTGAAATTTATTAAAATAAGAAATGTAAAGATTACAAACTACAATAGAGAAAGATAGAAAGCATAGATAGCAGGATGCAGTCGTGGAGGTGCAGTTTATGCTAATTTGATGTGAGAGAAAAACATTGTTCGATCACTGAAAAGTAGTGCTGATGAACAAGATCATATAGCCGTTATAGGCACGCTAACAAGGCTTGTATTATAACTTATAAGCAGCAGGTTCTAAGACGGTGCTACCTCGAACAACCGCTGTATCAGATTGAGACAACGTGTGTAACTTAGAAATCCAGTATTGAGCACCATCACTTTTTTATCCCCTCCCATGCACCAGTACCGTCAGTTACACGACACCAAAGCAATAGGCTATCGTTCATATAGGCGTCAGCACTCAGCTCTTTTACAATTGAAAACAAGAAGTCTTCTAATCCATCCAAACAAGAGATAAAGAAAAAAAAAAGTGTCCTCAATCACTCCGAAATAAAACCCTAGTATACAGGACCAGAGCCTTGGAAAGGGCATGTCAGGTGGCACCCTTGCTCACTGACATGTGGGTCCATGGGGCACATGGCACCAGAACCAAAGTGGCCAGTATCTCTCTCTTTTTTTTAATTAACTGAAGCAGGTGGCTATGCTATGATCATGCAGCAGTCAGAGGTTGGGAGATCAATAATCGTACACAAAAAATTTCCAGTTCCTTCACTAGCTACAACAAATATGATCTGGTCATTTTATACAATGTTACAGACTTACAAATTCGGCACTGCACTCTCCTCAGTCCTCAGGGTCGCCCTTGTGGAGCATATGCAGTATGTAGAGAGAAGCTGACGACAAGAAGATGCAAACCGAGTAGCTGAGGAGGTCCAGCCCCGTGGCTATTGTCACCATCTTGCTCCTCTCGAACATCTTCACAAGCAGAATCATCACGATGACATGGCCCACTTTTGTCTTGAGCGCGTCAAGGGAGGTGATCTTCATCTAGTGCGGGCGTTCCTGCATGAACAAATGAATTATCGTATTGCTAAATGATTCCCCCCCAATACACACTGCATAGAACTTAACCTTAACCGAGGAAGGCCTTTTGGATAACAGAGGCCGGCAAACCATCCGCCTCTGTCGAAAGGTCATGGTTAATCCGTGAACTACGGAGGCGGATGTTTTGCCCGCTTCATGGATTAATCGAGGCGGGCGTCTTTGATAGAGTTCTAGGATCGTCTAGGAGTGGATCCAGTGGATAGAACGGGTTCTAGTTGATAGGTAGAGTGCGGTTCATGCATAGAGAAGGGTAGACAGAGAGAGAGGTGGAATACCGACCGGATCCATCAACCGGATGAGTTGCAGTGGCAGCGGCGGTGTTGGGGTTGGAGCCGCCGTCGGCCATGGGCGTCGTAGTAGCGTCGGTGGTCCCGTCAGTCGTCATCCGGGTGCTCGCCGGCGTCGGTGGAGCTTCCCGCCGCTGGCAGCGCCCCCTCTAGATCGGTCTAGGGTTTAGATGTCGGTGGGGAGTTGGCGGCGGCCAAGTGAACCTCGTTTCGCGTGCCTAGCACCCCGGCCCCCACCTTATCTTATATGGCACTGTGCGACGGGGGCCCACCAACCACATGGTTGGGCGCCCCCGATCAGGGCGCAAACCTAGGGCCCGTTAGTCCGTTGGGCCTAACAGGAGGAGATCTAATTCCAACATTCTCCCCCTAGATCTCACACAATTCTTTTAATTCTTCAATTCTCATTTGAGTTCAATATTCCAATTCTTTTCAATTCCATCACAGATCAGTATATAGAGCTTGCTTCATCGTCACAACAATTCTTTTCGTTAGACTCACAGCTACTACACGCCTTTCTATTTTGGAATAAAGTTTTCATTATTCTGGGCCCTTCTTATTCTTCGGGAATCATAGGCTCTCCCTTAAACCCATGCCGGCTATGTGTCCTCTGAACACACTGGGTGGAAGGCCTTTTGTGAGCGGATCCGCTAGCATCTTTTCTGTTCGTATATGCTCAAGATTTATGATATGATCCCGAAGTTTATCTTTCACAACATAGTACTTTATGTCAATGTGTTTGGCAGCACCACTTGACCTATTGTTGTGAGCATATTCTACCGCTGGGTTGTTATCACAATACAACCGCATCGGTCTTTCTATACTTTCAATTATTCTCAGTCCGGGTACAAATTTCTTCAACCAATTTACCTGCCCCGAGGCCTCATAACAAGCTACAAACTCGGCGTACATTGTCGAGGATGTAGTCACTGTTTGTTTCGAACTTTTCCATGATATCACTCCTTTAGCAAGAGTAAAGATATATCCCGATGTGGATTTTCTTTCATCTCCAGCATAATCGGAATCTGAATACCCCTCTATGTGCAGGGAATCAGATTTTTCATATGTCAACATGAGACCTTTCGTACCTTGCAAATAACGCAAGACTTTCTTCACTAATTTCCAATGTTCAATTCCTGGATTCTTTTGATATCTGCCAAGTAACCCGGTAACAAAAGCTATGTCAGGGCGCGTACACGTTTGAGCATATTGTAAACTTCCAATTTCCGAAGCATACGGTACCGCTTTCATTTGATCAATTTCATATTGGTTCTTGGGACACTGATGTTCCCCATATTTATCGCCCTTGACAATCGGAGCAGGAGATGGACTACACGCATGCATACTAAATTTCTTCAGAACCTTTTCTATGTATGCCTTCTACGACAATCCCAATACCCCTTTTCTTCTATCTCGATGAATCTCAATTATCAAGACAAACGAAGCTTCACCGAGATCTTTCATATTAAAGTTCGAGGACAAGAATTTCTTCGTCTCCAATAGTAGGTTGACATCACTACTAGCAAGTAAGATATCATCCACATATAAGATCAGGAATATGTATTTCTTATTCTTGAATTTCACATAGACACAATTGTCCTCTGACATTTTCTGTAAACCCAAAACCCTTTATAGTTTTATCAAACTTCAAGTACCACTGTCTCGAAGCTTGTTTCAAACCATAAATTGATCTTTTCAGACGACATCCCATATTTTCTTTTCCTTTTACGACAAAACCTTTCGGTTGTGCCATATAGACATTTTCATCCAAATCCCCATTTAGGAATGCGGTCTTTACATCCATCTGATGTAATTCTAGATCATAGTGAGCCACAAGTGCCATAATAATTCTGAAAGAATCTTTACAAGAAACTGGGGAAAAAGTTTCATTGTAATCAATCCCTTCTCTTTGGGTAAAACCCTTAGCCACAAGTCGCGCTTTGTGTCTTTCAATATTCCCTTGGGAGTCATATTTCGTCTTGTAGACCCATTTGGATCCTACTTTCTTAGCTCCTTTAGGAATATTTTCTAGAACCCAAACCTTGTTGGTATTCATAGATTTCATCTCATCTTCCATGGCCTGAAGCCACTTCGATGAGTGTTCGCTTCTCATGGCTTCTTCAAAAGTTATAGGGTCATCTTCCATATGAAATTCTTCAGTTTTATAAATTTCATAATCATCTGGAATAGCTGACCTTCTAGTTCTTTGAGACCTTCTAGGGGCCTCTGGCACTTGGTCCACTATGGGCTGTTGTTGTTCTTCCTCAATAGCAACATCTGGTTCTATAGGTTCCTGATGAACAAGTTCCTCTTGTTCATTCGTTGTCGCTATAGGAGAACTCACAACAGATGTTGTCGCCACAGCGTCATGTACTGTTGGTGCAACAACGGCAACATGTAACGTAAAATATGATTCTTCAACCATCGGAGTAGGTACATGTACCCGCTTCTCCTCAAGTCTGATTTCACGTGTTACCTTGCTCCCCCTGATCATGTCATCCTCCAAGAACACAGCGTGTCTTGTTTCAACAAATTTCGTGTATCTATCAGGACAATAGAATCGATATCCTTTCGATCTTTCTGGATAGCCAATGAAATGGCAGCTGACAGTCTTGGAGTCTAACTTTCCAATATTTGGGTTAAAGACTTTTGCCTCAGCTGGACAGCCCCACACACGTAAGTGCTTAAGTGAGGGTTCTCTTCCTGTCCATAATTCATACGGTGTTTTCTGCACCGACTTGCTTGGTACTCGATTAAGTATATGAATGGAGGTTTTCAGTGCCTCCATCCATAAACCAACCGGTAGTGTGGAGAAGCTCATCATGCTTCTCACCATATCCATTAGGGTACGGTTTCTTCTTTCAGCCACTCCATTCTGCTGAGGCTCCCCCGGTGTGGAGTATTGAGCGACTATGCCATTTTCCTGTAGGAACCTTGCAAAAGGACCTGGAATTTGGCCATACAGGGTATGTCGCCCATAATACTCTCCACCACGGTCTGATCGAACTATCTTTATTTTCAAGTTGTGTTAATTTTCAATTTCGGCTTTAAATATCTTAAATTTATCCAATGCTTCTGTTCTTTCTTTAATTGGATAAATATAGCCATAACGAGAGTAATCATCCATGAATGTTATGAACGAATCATAACCATCCACGCTTTTAATTGGGAATGGACCACAAATGTCTGTGTGGATTATTTCTAACACTCTCGTGCTTCGTTTAGCATCTTTCTTTATTTTCTTAACATATTTTCCTTTGATGCAATCAACACATTGTTCTAAATCGGAGAATTCTAAGTGCGGAAGAATCGATTGTTTCACTAAGCGTTCTATTCTCCCCCTCGAAATATGGCCCAAACGACAATGCCATAGTTTCGAAGAGTCGCTTTCATTTCTCTTCCGCTTCTTATTCTCATTTGTAGATTGGGAGACATTCACAACATTGCATTCATGATTCACATTTTCAGCAAGAGATAATAAATAAAGCTTGTCTTTTCGGAAGGTAAGATCAACACACTTATCATTATTATCAAATAGTTCACATCTGCCATTACCAAAATGACAGCCAAATCCATCATCATCGAGTTGCGAAACACTTATTAAGTTCCTACGCAAAGAGGGAACATAGAGTATATTTCTAAGCTTAAGTACAAAGCCATCTTTTAATTCTAAAGCTAGATCGCCTATGGCTTCAACTCCAGCTTGTACTCCATTCGCGACTTTAATCGTTCTTTCTCCTCTTTGCAGGGTTCTCCTCCCACTTAACCCCTGTAAAGAATTCGAAACGTGAATTGTTGCACCTGAATCAATCCACCAAGAAGTGTTCGAATAACATAAAAACAGGGATTCATCTACAAATGTGATAGTATCATCACATTTCTTCAGTAGCTTTTTCAGGTAGACAGGGCAATCTCTCTTGTAATGCCCTCTCTAGAAGCATTCCTTGCACTGATCTTTTTCAGCATTGCCATATTTTCTGAAGTCATCATCCTGAGAGTCCTTTTCTTTTTCCTTTGCAAGTGCATTTTCTTGTGGCTTGGAGGGAGAGCCTTTATTCCACTGGGGTTTCCCCTGTGGTTTCTTGTAAAAGTTCTTTCTTTTATTGTCCTTGACAAGATGAGCTGATTCACCCTGTGCGGACTTGATTCTCTCTTCCTCTTGGACACACATTGCAATGAGTTTTTCAATGTCCCAGTTTTCAGGCATCATATTGTAATTCACAGCAAAAGTTTCGAATTCTTTTGGCAGAGAAAGAAAGACCAAGTGAATGAGGAACTTGTCGTTGATCCCCAAATCCATTGTCTTTAATTTCGCTACCATTGTGTTCATTTTCAATATGTGCTGACGCACACCACCACCATTGTATTTCTCAGATACAAGTTTATGTATCATGGTGCTTGCTGTGGCCTTGGAAGACCCAGTAAACTGACTCTTTACCCTTTCAAGGTAGTCAATGACGGTGATGCATTCTGGGATTGACCCTCGGATTTGGTCTTCAATGGTGGCTTTCGCCACCAACAGGCATTTTCTGTTGGATTGAATCCAACGCTTGTGTTCAATATCATATTTCATTCTGATTTCAGCAAAGTCACGCTTTCGAGTGTGAAATGCTTCGTCAGTTTCATCGGTTCTCTTCTCCGGTTCCTCTGGAATAGTAGAACACGGGGAAGTGATGGCAAGATCGATCTCTGCCAATGCAAGTTCCAGTTCGTACTTCTCCCGCCACACACGGTAGTTGGTACCGTTGAGCGGAGGAATGTTGTTTATATTCACCATTCCTTTAACTCCTGAAATTTGTCCAAAGAAAAGTGAGAAACATTCATCATAAAATTGCATGCCTTAACTTAACGTTGGTTAAAATTAAAACATACAATTCATCTATGCAAAAATTTATACATCACCGTTGGGCAGAAGTAAAATAAATGCATAGCTATTCATTATAATAATGTTATAAACAACGTTGGTCAGAAAATAACAATATTATAATCTCATCAAAATTATCGAAAATTCATAATTCACTCAAAATTAAATTATCCCGTTGGTTCAAATTTAATTAAGAGAGAAATTCAATATTTTCTTCGCAGCGGAAACAATTAAATATGGTTCATAATCTTATTTTCCAGAAAGAATTAATTCATATTATTTTCTGAACAAAAAATTATCGTTGGATAAAATTTTGTACAGAGAATAATTCATCAAATTTCAATTCAAATTCATTCAAATATCAAGTGATTCGATTTAATGTTTGTGGAAAATAGAATAAATAAAATTGTTCAAAAATATTATTTTCCAGAATATTATTCATATGATTATTCTCTGAACTAAAATTATCGTTGGATAATTTTTTTGTATCAGAGAAACAATTCATCAAATTTCATTTCAAATTCATTCAAATATCAATTTCATTTGATTTCTGGAAAATAAAAAATGGAAAAATACACTGTTCAGTTGCGGGTTGAAGCAAACCGAGTGGCCCAAAGGCCATTTCGACGCAGCAGACCGCGCGCGGGGCTCCCCCTCCCGCCCAGGCCACAACGTGGGCCTGGGCCGGGAATCCGTCTTCCCGCCTGGGTTCAATCCGGCCCAGCCGATGCTGAACGGCCGCGGACCGTCGGATCCAGGTCAACGCGGATCGGACGGCGGAGCGTTCTTTTCGCGGGATCAAAACCGGCTGACGGCCGACTCCCCCCGAAACCCTAGTTCATTTTCCCCTTCCCCTTCTCCTCTGCGCAGCGCGAGACAGAGAGAGCGGTGGCGGCCCACTGCCGAGCGCGACCGGCCGAAGAGGGAGAAGGACAGGACCACTGCCGCCGGCCTCCTCGCCGGTGCGCGCGCCCACCGAGGTGTGGACGCGCCGCCGTCGAGCGGGCTAGCCGCGGTGTCCACGCCGCAGCGAGACAGAGGCCGCGCAATGGCAAGACCTCACCGGAGGTCTTGTTCTTCTCGCGCGGCGGCAGGAGGGACGGCCGAGACCTAGGTAAGAGCTCCGCCCCCGTTCATTTAGGGTTAGGATTCATATTGTTTCTGTGTTCTTCGTTCGTTTGGATTCGGATCGAGTTTCCCCGTGTAGTTAGGGTTTCAATTTGGTTTTCGTTCATACCGATCCGACGTCCGTTCTTGTTCTTCTCCCTAATCCCCTTCTCTGTTCTTGAGATTTAGGGTTAGGGTTTTGATTTGGTGAGCCGAATAGGCTCTGATCCAAGTGGATCCCCTCCGTAGGAGGCGTTTGATACCATTGATAGAGTTCTAGGATCGTCTAGGAGCGGATCCAGTGGATAGAACGGGTTCTAGTTGATAGGTAGAGTGCGGTTCATGCATAGAGAAGGGTAGACAGAGAGAGAGATGGAATACCGACCGGATCCATCAACCGGATGAGTTGCAGTGACGGCGGCAGTGTTGGGGTTGGAGTCGCCGTCGGCCATGGGCGTCGTAGTAGCGTCGGTGGTCCCGTCAGTCGTCATCCGGGTGCTCGCCGGCGTCGGTGGAGCTTCCCGCCGCTGGCAGCGCCCCCTCTAGATCGGTCTAGGGTTTAGATGTCGGTGGGAAGTTGGCGGCGGCCAGGTGAAGTTTCGCGTGCCTAGGGCCCCGGCCCCCACCTTATCTTATATAGCACTGTGCGACGGGGGCCCACCAACCACATGGTTGGGCGCCCCCGATCAGGGCGCAAACCTAGGGCCCGTTAGTCCGTTGGGCCTAACGGGAGGAGATCTAATTCCAACAGTCTTAACATGCCGCCTCCGTTAATGTTAAAATTCCACGTTTAAAGAGTTGAACCCACTACCTACTGCTTAACACCACCAAGTCTCTACCACTACACTGCACATTTAGTGTCTATTTGGTACAACTTATAACAACTTCATGAAACTGTTGTGAGCTATCTTTTTTGTCAAACACCTCTTTTCAAAACAGCTTCACCTCATGAAGCTGTTTTTCTCCCCCTCTCATAAAGATATGAAGTGGGGTGAAGCTGAAAATAATAGCTTATCACAGCTCTCTCCCCCCTTTCTCTTTCATATCCATGCATAAAGTTGTTGGTGAAACTGTTTTGCCAAACACTTTTTTCAAAATAGCTCAGTTTCACCTGGAGAGTTGCTCATGAAGCTATTTTCTAAAAAAACAACTTCACTAGTGAAGCAGAACTGTACCAAACATGCCCTTATTCATGTCTATATACAATACACTATATTTTTATATCAATGTTCTGTATTGTTTCAGCTTGTTTCAACATTTTCTTTCTCACAGAACACTATTCAATCAGCCGACTTTTATACCAGCTAAACACTATTTTGGCTACTAATAAATAAAGTCAAACGAAAAACTTTCAACTACAAAGTTTTATCTTGTCAAGTACTACAACTTTGATATAGGATGTAGCCAAAATATGTGTGTCCAACAAAAGCATATAGGATACAGATAAATGATACCAGGCTATCAGCAAACTTATAAACTATTTGGGACTGTACGAACTGTTGGAAGAAATGAGCAGATGACTAAAAATGGGTTCAATCTGAATTTTCAGAAGAAGCAACAGCATTCGAGACATGATACATGAGTGCGATTCCAATGTAAGCAAACAGAAGAGTACTGCAAATGGCTTGATACATACTTCAAAAGGTATCAACAGAACTTGCAAAAATGTTTGAGATTTCAAATTCCGACAATTACCTTCAAAGCGAACATTCCGAACAGCGATGATCCACTCAGCGCACGGTCAGATTCAGAAGGAACACCTGCGGATGCGTTGCTGATGAAGAGACCGTAAAGACCCATCCCAAATATCAACATGACTGTTCCAGCAAGATAAACATCTGCAGAAGAAGATTGTGCAAAAGTGTACCGCAAAGCAACAGTTTAGCGAGGTGGCACAGAAGGATATGAAGTATCGTAGCAAACAACATTACTGATGATGCTGATTGGGTGAACAGGAAGAACATCTCACCGATGGCCTCAACGACTTTGAGGACCATCTGCCCCGTATGGATTCCTTTAGCGCAGCTCGACCAATAAACCTGGTATGCCTCTTTGATGAAAACACAGCCCTGATCACGAGTAGATGTCAGATAACCAGATCCATGAACCTTGCTGTGGAGTGACAGTAGCAAAGCATAGACGCCTAAGAATGGCGATAAGTATGCATGCTTGCTTATGTGTGTCACACTGAAAATTAGAAATCCCCTAAAGCATGGCGCACCTTAGTACCTTACATTGATCAGGTTTACAAAGAACATAGGCAAAAGTGGTGCTAAAATTAATTCATGGCCAAAAGAATGGCATGGTACCACAGTTCAACTAGGCATATCAGTTTGCAAGAAAGCTCTGTGCATCGCGTACAGCCACGTAAACTATTTTCAGATTCCAGCCACAACAACGCTCGCTACTAGGAGAGAATGACAATTTGAATTTGCTATCTTACATGACCACGGGCATCGTCCAAGACCAAGACCAATACTGTGTGTTAGGTTAGAACAGAAGCAGGCAGAAATCCAGGATCGCTTACATTGAGGAAGCAGAGAAGGGAGCCGGCGAGTGACCCGGCGACGGCGAGGAGTGCGAGGAACCGGAAATCGAAGATCACCTGCGACGGTGGCGTCGTCAGACCGGTAGTAGAAGACCCTGGAGGCGATGGAGCAGATAGATGGGGGAGCAAGCGTACGTACGTACCCTCTCGACGGTGGTCTCGACGACGTTGGACTTGGTGGCGGTCACGGGCGCGGGCGCGACGGCGGAGCCGTTGGGCCCGCCCACGATCCCGTAGGCGTGGCCGTCCTGGGACGACGACGCCACCTCGCCGGACGGCGCGGAGGAGGCCGCCGCCGAGGCAACGACGGCCACGAGCCGCCCCCGCTGCCGCAGCGGCGGGAGCAGCCGGGACCCCGCCGGGGCCGCGTGGACGGCTGGCGCGGCGCAGCCGCGCAGCACCAGGAGCGCCATCGATCGGGTGGCTGTTTGGTGCTTGCTGTGGCCTGCGCGCGAGAGGCTGCTGCCGCGCTGCCGTCGCGATGCTCCGCGGCCTCCGGGCGGGCTGGGACCTGGAGTGGAGCGACTGAGCGAGAGCGAGCGAGCGACGATCTGAAGGAGAGGTGGGCAGAGGGGGGGTGGAGAGGAGATGTACCTGGCGTCGCGTCTCGTCGCTGTCGGGTGCGTCCCCACTCGGTAGTCCCAGTCCCACTGTTGGTTTTGGTTTGTTCCAGTTCCAGCGCGCCACGCGGTGTACTGGACTACTGGAGCTGGAGGGGCTTGCTGCTCAAGCCCACACGGAACGGAAGAGGCGTGCGCGATCGCGAGTCTGCTTGGAGTTGGTACGGTGCCGGAGGGAGCATTTGCCATTGGATCGGAGATGAAAGGTTGCTCGGAGCGGCAGGCAGGGCGCGGCTTCGCCGCCGTCGACGTCGATTGGCTATTTTGGCTGTCTCCGAATGCGAGTCTGAGCGCGTGGATAGAGACGCGACGACGACGACGACGGCGAGACGACATCGCCGTGCGACAGTTTGGGCCAGGCCAGCAAATGCATGCACAGATGCACTGCACATGCAGCCGCCCCCAGAGGCCAGAGCCCAGAGCCGTGGACCGTGGTCCGTGGACGGGACGGGATCACGGGAGGAAGCCGGCCCGTGTATAACATGTTAGCATGCTCTACGGGAGGAAGCCCGCTGTCAGAAAGCCGGCCCGTGTATACATGTTGGCATGCTCCACGGGAGGAAGCCCGCTGACAGATAGGACGTGAATGGTTGTCCTGCTCTCTCCGTCCACCGGCCCCGGGCGAAGCTAGCTTACGCTAGTGGGTGATGCACCACCCAAAATTTATAAAAATAATATTTTCTCTCTCAAAATATCACCATATATGCACCACCTATAACACAAGTTAGATTTAGTGTTGATCCCCTCTTTATAGAAAGAGAGGCATGCCTGTCATTTGGGGGCAAGCGATTCTAGTCTTCCTCAACCTCTCAAACTCTTGGCAAAGCATAAGGACTGATTACCTCAAAATACCATCAATATAACATCTGGTATCAGATCCAAACATTCATCCATCTCGCCGCTGCCGCAACTCCGCCCCATCCTCCATAGAGCTGCGCTGCCGCATTCAGCCGCCACCCGACACTAAACTTCATTGTGCCAATTGCCTTGATGGATTTTCCTAGATTTGATGGAAAATTTGACCGTGGCCTTTGCCAACCAATGTGAGTCCTACTTTAACCGGGAGAGCATCATGAAGGAAGAAAATGAATGGATGGCTTGGTGGCTTCCTGTAATTTGGAAGATGGCGCCCGAATGCGGTTTCTCCAAGTCCAGCAGGATGATGACACCCCTGCATAGCGCTGCTTCACCAAGCTCCTGTACCTATGCTTTGGATCACCCCCACGCACCAACTTGCTCCATCATGTGTCTCATGCTACCAACGACACTTCACATATCTTTGTTGATGTGTTCACACAGCTGGATCGCCTAAAGGCGTTGCTCAAGGAGGAGAAACGTGAACGCCTGACGGCAGTATGCCTACGGGCAGCAGCACGTGGACTCATGGCACTCCGATAGATACATGCTCTACGCGGGCAGAAGTGTCTACATGTTATCTCAAGGGTCATCTTGTGCCCATCATCGGAGGAGCAACCAGTGTTGCGCCTGCAAGCTGCAGGGCGAGGTTTCCTTGCACGCCGGATGATGCGGAAGATCCACATGCTGCTCGGTTCGTTGATGCACCAAATCACAGCCTGCGCGCTCAACCACCCGGTCTTGTTTGTACTTTATGCGCCTCCTGCAAAAGTAGAGATCTGGGTATGCAGCCGCCCTGCACGACCAAGCATGGTCATTTTTGCACATGCCTTGTTGGACAGATCCAGCGTAAGAGTCGACCGGTACATCCTCCACCGTTCATTCAACATGAAGCTAGCAGTTCGGCTCTTTCCATATGATCAAGGAGGACATAGTTGTAGTCCAAATTTATTTAATATTTTAGTCCCAAATTTCTTACAAATTCTTGTCTTAAATAAAAAAAGGTAAGTCGGGATGTAAAAAGCTTAAGCTTCGGCCACGACGTATAGGTTATTGCAGCTCGAGGGCGAGCTGGATCTCCGAGGGTGGGGGAGATGTCATGAGCAACCAACAGACTGCCACCGGCCCAATAGGCCCAAGAGTCGATAGCTTAGCCGTCAAGTTAGGTCAAGGGTGCTTAACCACCTAGTTAGGTTTTGGGTTGATCCCCTCTCTATATAAAAAGAGGCACGCTTGTCATTTGGGGGCAAACTAGGAATAATGAAGAAATAATTCTAGTCTTTCTCAATCTCTCAAGCTCTTGGCAAATCATAAAGCGTAGTTATCTTATAATACACCTTGTACTTCATAATGATATTGAAGATAATAACAGTAAAATCTGTCAATATATGGAGTAAATTCTCATTCCCATCATCTTAACGAACTATTTGTTTCAATTAGTGATAATGTAATAAAAAGGAAATCTAATAACAGTGTAACGAGAATATTGCGACCTAACTTGAAATTGAATATAGAATAAGAAAACATCAATGAAAAAACAAATATGTGAAACGGTAATGCATTACTCTCAGTAATAAGGTTGTTTTATATTTTAGAGAGTCAAACAATATCTAAGAATTAATATAAACTAGCGGTCTCAAGAACCCAAAACCCGTCCTTCCTAAAATCGGGGATTGAGTAACATTTGATCAGCTTCGAGCCACCGAATGACTTCTGAAGGAGTCGGCTCCCCGTAGAACACCTCATGGGAGGTAATCTAACAAACCGATAGTAGTCTTCGCTTGCGCCCTCTTTATCAAACTTTATGAAATTGACATTATAAATCCTGACTTGTGAGTAAGGCTGGACGAAAAGCTCGTGGCTCGGTAGCTCGCTTGACTCGGCTCGTTATTGGCTCGACTCGGCTCGACTCGTTTATATTTTTCAACGAGCTGAGCCAACACTTTAGCTCGTTTAGTTAATGAGCCAGCTCGTGAGCCGACTCGAGTTGGCTCGTGAGCCTAATGAGCTAAAATTATTGACCTTAAATTTTATTAGTTTTGTAAGACTTCATGTTTTATATTCTGAAATTAGCTGATTATTAGACTTTAACTTTATAAATTTAAAATTATATGATTTTATTGTTTTTAAATGGATGTATGGATAATCAATAACTGATTATGGATACATTATATATGATATAAAAGTATGGATAATATATGTATAGTGTACTACTATAATATATTGATACATATTAATTTTTATTTGATTGAAGACTCATGAATAAATAAATTTTACATTATTATTATTCTCAAAATTTTAAAAAATATTTTTTTCGTCTGGCTCACGAGCCTAACGAGTCAGCTCGAGCCGAGCTGGCTTCCTGGCTTGCTAGAACGAGCCGAGCCCTGGCTCCTTAGGGCAGCCTTACTTGTGAGTGGTCATCAATCAGAAAATTCTCGGCAGTAAATTTATCGCCCAAGCAGAATCCAGACTTGTGACAGTCGACCACTGCTCGGAAAGCACGCCTCAGAAGCTTCTTATATGTGGATCGGCTCTGTTTGATCGAAATGAACCCGGTCACCTCGACAGTTTCAGTCAGAGTCTCAGTGTGAGCGTACTGTTGCAATGTGCGAAATTGAAGGTCACTGAGGCAGTGCCGCGGTTTATGTCCCATCTGAAAAAAGAAAAAAAGGCAAATGTGCGAAATTGAAGGTCACTGAGAGGGTAGTGCCGCGGTTTATGTCCCATCTGAAAAAAGAAAAAAAAGGCAAAAATATATCATACAGTATGTACTAAAAGATAGCGCACTTATATTCCATCAGCTGGAGTCCTGGAGAAGGAAAAGGCAGGACGAACGGTGGCGGAAGAAGTGTACTGCGGCAGCGGCGGCTCCGGAAAGACTTCTCGAACCGACGCTCGTGGGATGCAACGGAGGCCGTGCAGCGTTATTGGCCAACACCAGGCGGCGTCTCCAAGGGAACGAGGCGGTGCGGCGTTCTTGGACACCACGCTCTTCTCTCTCGATGGCGGCAGGAGGCTGGGTGCTTTGTCCCGGAAGAGTGTGGCGGTGGCGGCTGCGGCTCCAAGAGAGCTCCGGGACGTTCTTGATCGACGCCGGCACGGGAATGGTCCTCTCGCTCTCGGCCTGGGCAGGAGCGGGACTGCGGGAGACAAAATTCTGTTTTGGATTTAGATTCTGCCAACTGCCAACGGCCAAGTAGTTCTCACCGCTCTCAAGCTAACTTATCTAATGGGCTATAGGCGACCCATCAACCCAAGGACGCCGCGCGAGGCATCCGAGGCATTCACCAAGCCGCCGCCGCCACGCTCAGCAGCGTTGCCGCGACCGATGCCGCTGTGTAGCTGGGCGTGTCGATGTTCCCCACCTCGTCGGCGTTCCCCACTTCGTCGCCGCTCCCCTCCCTGCCAGCACGCTTGCAGATGCTAGGAGACGGCACGGTGTCCACACTTGGGAACTTTGCTGCCATAGCTCATAGCTCAACCATCACTGGATGCGCTCCGCTTGTGCAGGATGTCGGCAATGCCCGTGCAATCGAGAGCTACTTATTTATTGGATTAGCTCGGAGAGCAATGGGATCGGGATGAAACAAATGGGACTGAAAAAAAAAATTAACCGGCACTCGACAGAGCAGGCCCGCGGTCACCTGCGCACGCTGAGTTTGAGGCTGCGGGGCCATCGGTGCTCGACGGAGCAGGGCCGCGGCCGACGCGCACGCTAAGCTGGAGTGCCGCGTGGATGTGGGCGCTTGACGAAGCGGCCATGGCTGCCGCGGCGGAGTAAGATTGCAGTAGCGAGGCTCTAGCCAGGATGGTGAGCTCGGTGTTGCAGGAGAGACGAATGAAAGCACCATCAAGGTTCTTTCACATTTTTTCCCACTTCCCGTTCAGTCTCCAATTATTATCCATCTCCAATTCATGTGATAGTAGCAGTAGTATAACCAAGACCTATCTCGCGTGAGTGATAGTCCATCACTCGACTTCTACCGTAGCTCCGATAGAATGTCATACTACATGATCCCTGCCATACTTGCAGGACTCATAGGATAAACATATTTATGTATGTGAGTTCTAGTCAACTTTTGCAAATTAATGCACATCAACATAATAATAAGTGTTGTGGAAAATTAGAGGTTATGCACCGAGGCTTGTTTGGGTGACTTGCATTATACTAAGTTTCTTCCTTGTTCTGAACATGATCATCCTCCGTCACTATTACACTAACTAGCTTATTGTTTGACTTCATAGTCCATCAACTAATCCATTAACCACCATCATACCTAAATGATATGTAAGCATGTAATGCATGTTAAGTAAAACAAGCATAAACAAAAATATTTAGAAAACACAAAAGGAGTAACTCGTCGTTAGGGTCAACTATTGTAACTAATCATTCCTAGTGTGACTCTCATACACTTTTCACAACGACCTTCTTTGTTTGTTGATATTAAGGTTTAACAAAATAACCATGTCTAGCAATTTAAACATAAAGTGCAAGCGAAAACAACATGTCAAGCACATATCCCATACTAAACATAGTTAATTAAGACTTTTATCAGCTCATATGTGCCATAGAGAATATAGAGGCCTAGTCGATCCCAAACCTGGCATGTATTGCAACTGAAGGTAGGGTTTCGGCTTCTATCTCTCAGTCACTCAGTCACTCTTGTCTCACACTCTCAAGTTTCCTCACTTTGGTTACTTAGCACTATTGCTTGTCTCAAACTAAGTGGTGCATCTTTTGATAGTGTGGCATACACCTATATTCAAGATTTAAATATAAAAACAATTTACCCTCTACTTGAACTTTTATCCATTCGTTGCATGCCACATTGATCATGCATAATTGAAGGTCTTCATCACTTCACATTTTGAGCATGTCAATCCTGAGCATGTTACTTGAGTTGAAGGTTTCAAGTCACCTTTATCATTTGATTTGATCCTCATCATCAACATGAATTTCATAACTTGATTAGTACCTGATTAAATGTGAGTACTTTCTTCATCACCTTAGTTGAGTTCTTCGACTGCTAAGCCGTCGCTTGCCCTTCACCCTTGCTAAGTACCTCAAAGCCTTTTCTTGCTCTTCACCTCCTCAAGCCATCACGTCATAGCTTGCTTCAAACCATCTTTAAACATATATGTCTTATTTGCTTGAATTTATCAGCCATGGTACAATGTTTTTCCCTCACAACAAAACAGCTAAAAACAGCTTAATCGGCTTATCAGCCGCAGAAATAGCCAACCGAACAAGCCGATAATAATGAATATCATTTCATTTGTAGTGTTATCTTCTGCTTGAACTAGATTGTTTCCATCAATAAGCCACACAAGCATTGCCAATTGACCATAGGCATGTCGTATTTGCAAGCTTAATAGTTGAGACCAACCCATGTGCAAGCCCAGAAGCCCTCATGTCTCACTTATTCGATACCGCACTTACTTACCAATTCATGCATTTCAATAATCAATCTTTGAACTCAATTAATATTTATATTCATCACAACACATGATATGAGTCCAGCATATATTAATCAACCTGAGACTAAACGCCTGCAAATCTCATGAATGCCACCAGTCCGCTGAGAAGCGCAAGTGTGCATCGGCAGGTAGGGTTGGCTCGGGGGCTCTAGGCGCCACAGGACACAACACCGCCACCGGGGTGGGGAAGAGTAGGAGAAGGGCATCGTGTTGTTGCAGCTAGGCTCCATAGGGAAGATCGGAAGGAACGTGGGTGGCAACCGGAGGAGCACAAGACCTAGGGGAAGCAGCTGGAGTGCCTCGCCTAGCGGCTAGGGAGGGGGTAGGTCAGGAAGGGAGTGGGGGCGTGTGTGGGGTTCTGAATGGGAGCAATATATAACTGAGAACCAAACAACTACCGAAATTTTCTGTTTCGGTTCTTTCAATTCAGCCTTTGACTCTCGATTATTTTTGCACATGCCTACTTCCACCGAAGAGGTAGGTATCACGTACTCCCTCCATACCCATATTAATTGACGTTTTGGAAAAAAGGTTGAGCCAAATATTGGGAATATAAATCATGAATAACTTAGTTATTAAGTTTAGAAAAATGAAAATCATATATCAATAGATTTGTCTTGAAAAATACTTTCATAAAAGTATACATATATTATATTTCAATAAATATCTTTTAAAATATAAGCAATCAAAGTTATGTTTTGAAAACCATGCCGCTATCCTATACGTCAACTAATATGGGTACGAAGGGAGTATCACGCAGTAGCCTGACAACACGTGGGATATTCAATTTGGCTCACCGGAAACCTCTGGTGTTTAAATATCCCCTTTCCCTTTGTTATTGAAGCGCATTCTAACTAGATAGATCTTTTATATGTCGATAGAAGTAACTGTAGTTATAATAATGAAATCATTTTTTTTACTTATATGGAAACATGCGTGATAATTTTGTAAAGAGCACAACAAACAGCATGACTCTTAATTTTTTAGACAGAATTATATGCATATCCCATCATTTCCAGAATGATAATAACATAACAGGTAACATTGAATTTCCAAACCTGACTGAGGTCAGCGATGCACTTATACATATCAGCGGGATGAGAACCGCAGTTCACGACATAGACCGACCTTTTCATGGGTGATAACTGAATTGTGAATTCTGATAACAAATTAAAAAAAAACTTTTACAACCAGAATGCTACAGGAGAAAAGAAATCTGTATGCCTAGCTACTCGGTAGGAGACTGAGGTCTTGTGATTTGTGAAACGCAGCTCACCCTTATTATTGTATTTGAGGCCAAACATACTCAGATGGAGCACACAGCCATCATCATCACCCAAGAGGTACTTATCTTTGGCGATCTCACACAACGCACTCCGGATGAGGCAAAATTTGCTTCTTCCCATGTAGGTGAGAGAGGCCACCAAGTGCTCCTCAGTTTTCGTGCAAAACAGTCTGTCCTCCACCAGCTGCCAATCCAATTCCACTGTGCAGAGCTCTATTGGAGTTTCACTGCCGTTGTCAGTGGGAAGTTGGCAGCAACAAATATACCCATCCCAGCGAAGACCAACCCATGCATCTAGCTCGCTGTCAAAGTAACCTTCATCCATGAAAGGTAGAGCCCAGGAATGCCACCTCCACACAGAATACTTGGTGTTGAAGGAGTAGGTGCCCTTCTGGAGACCTGGACGATCTCTGTAGCATGTGGTCATGTAGATGGTGTGTCCATCTGAGTGCACAGCGTATGCTGCAATGGTCTTGTAGACGCTGAACGGTGGCGGCAATGACGGGAGACTCCTCCAGAACCAGCCCACCTCAGCTGGACCCCGTGAGCTAGTCAGTGCGCATGACATCCATCAAAGGAGTGCTTGTTGTTCGTCACCACAGGAGCGTGGTAAGTCACAAGCTGGAGGTGAAAATGCATAGAACATTCCATGGGAAACCACGACAGTGTCCAAGCCACATTGCAGATGAGCAGGAATGGCGGGGCCAAAACCCAGCGCCGCTGTCTCGGTGTCATAGATGAGGGCAGAGGTCTGTCCATAACGTGCATCAGTAACAACGAAGATCTTGTTTCCCATGGCTGCGAAGATCATGTGCACCTTCCCCGGTGACTCCAACCGTACTAATGGAGGCTCGAGGAGGCGCCCTGCATCAGCAGCAGCAATCCGGGAGGAGGAGTTCTGGTTGTCGTCGGCGTCGGAGTCGGAGTCAAAACTGGCAAGGTCAATCTTGTGGATGCTGTATCACTTTTCCCAGTCGTCCAAGACTAGATAGAGCCATAGAGGTGCTTCCACCGTCTCTCTGGGCGTGACCTTTTGCAAGCTAATTCTTCATTGCGGCGCTGGTTCTGGCCGTAGCCCTCCTCCACTTGGCGCTTAGGCATCTCTTTCCTCCAGATTGTAGTGCGGTAGATCGAAAATTCCTGTTTTGGTTGCTGCTAGGGCACCAAAAAACAAGGGTTTTGCAGCGGCGGGTGGACCGTGGACGCCTCCCCTCCCTTGGTGTATCTGGATCTATCCACGGATGCAAAACGAGCCTTTTTAGAATAAATTTATACAGTGCAGACAGCAGCATCTCAAGTTGCAATCGAAGAGAAGTTGGATTCCGAAACTGAATCTGGAACCACGAGTCTGCTGTGTACCTGGCGCTGGCGGGCTGTCTCGGACCCGTGGAGACTGGAGAGGACACCGTAGATCCTTCCGAGTACTTGGCGGGTGGCTGGATCGAACTGATGCCCACCCTCTTCTCCAATCTATGCCACCTCTTCTCCAATCTCTACCTGCAGGCTGCAGCTCCCGGCTCTTCTCTGTTTATTTTTGGCCCTCCTTGCGCCGAGGACAAATTTGGAAGACCGGAGGACTCCTCGCGCGACAGTTCTGCAACAGGTTGCCTACTGGGCGACACATCTCTTGAGTCTTGAGGGAATCAGACCCACTCCTGGGCTTTGGAAACGGACGTTGGGCTTTTGTTGCCGCCCTGCCTTCCTCTCGCGCTTGATGACAGCAGTACTAGGAACGAGTGTAGTGGCAGTAGCATCAGTCTAACTGATTGAACAAAATAACACTAGGAACTTTGGAAATTCTTCTTATTTTTTGTAGCTCAGCAAAGTAAACTTGTATTATCTGATTGTACATGTAAACTGAGATCGAGTAACACTAGATTATCTTCATCCTCAGATGGAAGAAGGGAGAACAAAGAGGAACCCAACATTATCTTCAAATAATGTTTGTGTTCTCTCTCTCTCTCTCTCTCTCTCTCTCTCTCTCTCTCTCTCTCTCTCTCTCTCTCTCTCTCTCTCTCTCTCTCCAATCTGACGCATTAAAAAATTAGTGAAATCCTAGATCAGACCAATTCCATAAGAAATGGATCTCCTGAAGACATAACCCTGATTAGTTTTACAAAGTCCATCTCATTCTGAACCTTTACCGGGTACACTGCATGTGCTTCAGCGGTATAAATTGTTGAGAGAGTTGTATTTGATGGCAGATCTGCCCTATAGACAAGTTTTGTCAAAGCTTTGGATTCAAAGTTGCTCGGTGAATCCATTGCAAGGAATAACATGGGGACAGCAAAACTGTGATGAATGTCTAAGCTTCCAATAGCTTTAACAAGATTTGAAAAGTCACCGATGTACCGCTGAGGTATGTAAAATATCTCACTGCTGCAATGGATTAGATTATTTTCACCAACATTTCTCCTGTAATTATCTTCATAATGAGATGGGAAATTGTTGACTGCCTTTTTAATCATATCCCCTTGTTTCACAAACCACTCATTTTTGTTACCATGTAGAGGCACATCCGACCATGATTCCTTCACCTGGGGAGAGGTTAATTTTATCTCATCAAAAACTTCAGAAGTTCTGCACACACACATGTATGTTCTAGAATAGAAATCATGACGTGGATATGCACCTGGTTGGTTATCCAGAGTTTAGCTTTATCAGCATTCAAGAGGTTCCAGTAATTGAAGACCATATGATCTTGAAGGAACATAAATCCTTGAGCACCTCCAAACCGAGCAAACACCTTCGGCAAGTACCTGCAACACAAAATTACGAGTACACACTTACAGAGTAGCATAGTTTTGATATGAAGGAAACGGAGCTTTACTGGATGCAGTAATCAGTAAGATTTAGGGGTTTATTTAGTGTTGCGAGAATTTTATCGACCAAGCAAGAAATGAAGTTAATTTTACTCACTTGTAGGCTTGTGCCAAGTTGCTGAATTCCACAGTAAGATCAGAATTGCTTTGCTCTGAAAGAATAACAACTGCTCGAAATATCCGACCATAAAGCAGCCTCCACTCCAGTGCAGTTTGGTCCACAAGTTCAGTGCAATGAACTATGAGCACGATATCACCAAAATGCTTCCTCCATTTTATTAGATTGCCAATCTCAGTGCTTACTTCCCCAATCTCTTCAACCCCAAGATGCACCGAAGGCAGCTTCTTTGCTGCAAACTGCTGCTTGTCCCCATATCCAATGGTTGCCCTAGGGCGGTCAATCTCCAATGACATCAACCGTGGCTGTCGGTACCCGATAGCAACAAGATCTTGCAGCCAAGCAGTCATGAAATGCAAATCCTTTTCACCCCAGAATCCCTCCTCTGTCATCGCATAGCTTAGATCAAGAATCCGCTCGAATAGTGTCTGCTTACTGGATCGCCACTCCATTAGGAACTCTATCAGCTTCCCTACATTGACATGGAGATCCTTCTCTTCATCAAATGGGTGAGCACGCACATTATCTATGCGGTGCACAGTTGGTGGGTAGACAACTAGGTATCCTCCAATCTCCCATAGTATCCTCTGCGCCCAGTATCCACGTATGACATCCGATGCCATTGGACTCGCTGACACTGGCAACGCAAGCCCCCAGAATGCCGGCGAGTGGAACAATGTGTTAACAGAGTTGACTGGCGTCATCATGCCCTGTGGCAGCGCGACCTTGGGTGCATCCACATCAAACTGGAAATCAAATGCCTCCATCTCCATTGACTTCCGAGTGAAGTAGAACACTGAGTCAACATCTGGAAGGCCATTACACATCCCTTGCTGGATGAATTGGCCACCACTGAATATCTCAGTGTAGAACTCCTCAGCATCCAGCTCTCCGGCCTTCTCCAGCGGCAGCCCCCGCGGCCAGACGGACGGCTGCCCAAAGTGCACGAACGGGTTCACGACCGTCCGGTTAGGATCGGCGTGGCTGTACTGCATTAGCACGGCGCCTCCCTGGCGCTGGTCCAGATCGACATCGAAGTGCACGGTGAGATTCCCGCCCAGAACGGCGTTGCGCGCGTCGGCGTCGTAGATGACCCGCGCCCCGCGCTGCACAGCGAAGAGGTACGCCGCGGCCTTGCGCGCGGGGCCCCGGGCTGGAAGAAAAGCGACGGAGCGGAATCCGAGGCGGCCCTGGTCAGCGAGCGTGAGCAGCACGGCGCCTGGGTGGGACCAATCCGTGGGGGTTGCCTCGTCGGCGACGGCGAGGAGTTGCCACCCGGGGACAGCGCGCAGCGGCCGGTGCCGCAGGGCGTGCGGCGACGCGGTGAAGACGATCCAGCGAGAGCCGCGTAGGTCCGGGTGCGGCGAGGAGGGGAGCGCGGGGAGCGGGGGCACCTTGGACCAGAGCACGGACGGGTACGGGAGGTGGCGGGGCGCGCGGTAGGAGGCGGGGCAGAGCGCGGACGGGGAGGCGCCGCCGTAGAGGAAGATGAGCAGGAACGGCGCCGTGGCGAGCGCCGCGAGGAGGACGTAGACGACGCGCCTGGGCAAGGCGTGCGGTGGCATTTGGGTTGGGGGAAGGAAAGGGGTTGGCACAACGACGCCGGGTCAAACGCGAACGCCGCGGCGCCGCGGTGGTGGCCGCCGCCGGTGAGATTGTTCGGCACTTCGGCCAGCGAGGGGACCGGAAGGGCGGACGGCGTGGAGCCGTGGACTGGGTGAGTAGGCTCCAACGGAAGTTGGACTTGGACCGAACTGCAGGCCTCTTTCCTGGTTAATTTTCACTTCCATGGGCCGGATTTGAATCCTGATTCGGCCCATCAATTTAAGAGGCGAAACGCGGACCCGCACCGGCTTCCTCCAGACGCTCGAAATTTCAAAATGGCGCTGCTCCCCTGTCAGCCTCACGGCCACGCCACCGATACTTTTCGAAAATCCCCCCACAAAATCCCAGCCCCCCGTGGCCCCGGCAACCGCTGCTTCCACCACCACCGGGCGACTGCTCCTCCTCTGCCGGAGAGCGCGGCGGGCGGGCGGCATGGGAGCGGAGTATCCCACCTTCGAAGACATCTCCGGGGCCCGCGCCCTCCTCTTCCTCGCCGACTCCACGCCCCCACCGGCCCCACCTTCGCCTCCTCCCGCTCTCAGGTACTTTCCTCGCCTGCCTCGCGTCATCTGCTCATCGCCGCCAGCGAATTGCACTTCATCACCGCAATTTAACCGAACCCCAAGTCGCGGCGCGTTTCTCCGCACTGCAGCGACGAGTTCTCCTGCTACTCGCGCTCCTCGTCCTCCTACTCCGGCGCGTCGGCGAGGTCGTGCGTCTCCGACTCCGCGCAGCGCGGCCGCCCCGTCGACCCCCTCCGCGTGCTCTCCGTCGTGGCCTCCCTCCGCCGCGTAGACCCTAAGGTGTGCGATCGGGTTCCTCGGCTAATGATCAGCACGCGGTTGCGAGAAATTCTCTTCTGCGATTACGCACTGATGGCTCTGCTCCTTGGCTCCAGGTGCTCGCCAAGGCCACAAGCGCGCTGTTCCATACCGACGCGGAGAAGAAGCGGAAGGGTGTGTGGATCGAGATCGACAGCGGCGACGACGAGGATGACCACAGCGAGAGGAGCAGCGCCGTGGCCAGCGAGGGGAGCACCGTCACGGCCGCCGCGTCCGCGGGCTCCACGGCCACGTCGGGGAGATGCCGCCGGGCTCCACAGGCGGGTTGTGCTGCTGGAGGGAAGGGGCCGACGAGGGCGGACGTGATCATGAAGTGGTTTTCACGGCCGCAAGCTGAGCCGGCCACTGAGAACGAAATCCGCGCCGCCGTCGGCGACAACTCCGGCACGAGCAAGGCGATACGCTGGTGAGCTTGACTCTGCCTCCGACTCCCATTTGAAGTGGTTTTGCAATTGTTGCCTGAGCCTGATTGCTGTCTACACCTGTGTATCTGCGTGCTTCTGCTCGTCCAAAATTTGCAGGCTGATGAAGCAGGAGGGCGGCTTGCGGCGTGCAGGCACTGGTGGTGCCCTGGATCCGTATGTTTATATGGTATGTTAAACTCGCGCAGACTACTTGAATTAGAATGGTAGTTGGAATTGCATTTTTGAATCAGTAATGTGTATTGCCAAGCTAAGAACTTCAAATCAGTGAATTGAAATGCAGAATTCCTAGAACTGCAAATTAAGATTTAGGAACTTGCCGGAAGCACGAGGAGTCATTTTAACCATTCATTACTTTTCCTGATGTGTATGCTAACTTATTTATTTCTGAATAAATTTTCAGGTCGCAGACTGATCCGATGAAGTTAACTCAGTTTTGTTTATAGCATTGGAGATGTTTACTGTAAGGCTATTGGAGAGGCCAAGTTATCTTCTGAAGTGTATCTAGTAATTCCTACCTGCTGTTGTCTTAATGACCTGCTGTGTATCTAGTAATTCCTACCTGCTGTTGTCTTAATGACCTGGTTTTGCCTTCCTACAGAGAAGTATAGGATAGAAGTTAAGTTGTCATGTTAGCACTATGAAGATAAGCTCTTGGACAGAAAAATGGCGAGATACCATCTCAAGTATAAGTTCAGTATAGAAAGTATAGCAATGGAGATACCTGATACCATGCTTTCGTTGTTGATTTATGCTGAGACGATATATCGTATAATCAAATATATATATGGTTTGGATTAATGGATTGTTGAATAAAATGAGTTCATTTTCAGCTTCTTGAATGCAATGAATTTTCAATTCGTCCCTTTCTTTTTCTTATGGCATTTATGTTGTTGAATCTGTGTCATTTGCCTATGATCCAGTCATTGTGCTTGTACTTGTTCTATTATATGGAGGCTCAAGGTTTTCAAAGATACCAATTTATTGCCATGTAACATTTAACAAAGCTAGAGATGTCGAGTCTTGAGACTCAATCATCAGCATGGTTTCTTGAGCTAATTCTGACATACTAAGAGGATATGCAGAGTGGACTTTTGTATGACACCTGAAGCCATTGATCCCCGTCCCCTTGTCTGCAATTCTAGGCTTCTAGCTCCTCTTCTTGGAGAGCATATGCTTGAACCAGAAAGCTGAGTCCTTGGGGTACCTCTTCAGCGTCTTGTAGTCCACGTAGACCAAGCCAAACCGCGAAGTGTACCCAAGCCTCCATTCGAAGTTGTCAAGCAGTGACCACGCAAAGTACCCAATGACTCTGGCACCATCATCTATTGACTTCTTGAGCTCAGTTATGTAGTCTCTGTAATAACGGATTCTTACTGTGTCATGCACACCCTGAGTAATACTGACATTACCAGGTTGGTCCATTCCTGCAAGAGCATAACACTGATTAAAATCAAATCATATACCTTTCTTGTTTGGAAATTTGAATTTTGATTCATGAGTACCATTTTCAGCAAGGATCATTGTAGGATTTTCATAAGTTTCCTTGACATAGTTGACAGCCTTGTTGATTCCCCACGGCACAATGTACAGCCAGTAGGAGTTTGCCTGCACAGCTCAAAGAAACTTACGGTTACATAATCAGAGGCAAACCAACTTCTAGTTCTCCTTGCTTTGGATATTTTAGACATCTAGCAGTACACTTACATGAGCACCAATAGGAATGCCGTTTCGCTCATCTGCACAAAGATGTGAAAAACATATGGCCGGACAAACATATTCGCAGTTGACAGCAGCACAAGAAACTGCAAAGAATTGAAAATTTTGGTTTTGTGGTGTCAAAACTTACAAACGAAACCAACATGCCAATCATCCTGGTAGCTGACTGGCGTCAGGTTCCATGTCCCAGGGTCCTTCATGTAGAAAGAAGTGTAGTGGTTGATGCCAACGTAGTCTATAGAGCCTTTCACCATCCTGGATTCTTCATCACTGAACAATGGCAGCCTGTCTTTGACAATCTCTTGCATCGAGTACGGGTACCGCCCATTTATAACGGGGTCAAGGAACCTATAAGAAGATTGTAGTATCAGTTTGTTCTTGGTAACGAGCTGTGTTAGTGTGTTTCCCTCAAAGATATGATATGGTCAGTTTGTGATTAGTTGCCTAGTACACTATAATAATGTCACTGATACAATGAGCCTGTAATAAGGTCAGCAATGACATTTGGTCCTTAATCAAGTGTGTGTGTTCAGGCTTTTACCAGCCTAGGTGGAAGTCCCTGGCTCGCTGTGCTGCTGCCTGGTCCGCATTACTGTCGCTGAAAGGTTCATACCACACAAAATCCAAGAGAATTCCAATCCTCCCCTTTTGGTAAATCTGTCCGTTTAATGGAAAAGAAATACAGATCATTTGCTGAACATTTTAAGTTTCAACTGAACTAAGATTTTAAGTTTTAACTGAAATAAAATTGCATTGTGCAATTCACACTTCTAAGTTCTGAGGATTGAAATGGTTAGCAGGTCTGCATTTCACCTGATACTTGTCGCGGTATCGCCTCACCGCAGCTGCATGAGAAAGGATGAGATGGTGTGCAGCAAGGTACGGCTCCGTCGTGGAGTTGCCTCCGGCAGCGCACTCTGAACACCTTCCCGGTGCGTGCAAGCCATTGTCGTAGCCCAGAGCAGCGACGCACCTCGGTTCGTTGAAGGTAAACCAGTTCTTCACCCTGTCTCCGAACGTCTGGAAGCAGAACTCGGCGTAGTCTGCAAACGCCTCCCTTCATGGGCACAGTGTGAAGTTGGGTCAGAGTGAAGCATGGCTAAATCAATTTGAAGTTTGATTTATAGATGTTTAGTTTGAAATTCTTACACGATCTTTGGGCTAATCCAGCCCAAGTACTTTTCATGGAGTGCCAATGGGAGGTCATAATGGTAGAGATTTGCGTACGGCGTGATACCTGATTTTTTTTAGTGGTGGCATAAAAAGTTTAATCAAGAATCTGAATGTACTGAAAGAATATACTAACTGCCATATGGGAGAAACTTACCTTGTTGAAGCATGTAATCTATGAGGCTGTTGTAGTAATCCACTCCTTCCTGGTTCACTTTGCCAGTTCCATCTGAATATATTTTATTTCATTTTATTTTATATAGAACTCTAGTACATCAGAAACTCCACGGACCCAGGAAAAATCTACAAAATGGAGCAGCACACCTACTTGGGAAAATCCTCGACCAAGAAATCGAAAACCGGTACGCATCAAATCCCATGTTCTTCATTATGTCCACATCTTCCTGTGCCTCGAAGAACATCCATCAGGCACCACAAAACAACAAGGAGCACCAAAATAAAGAACCCAACGCATTCAGAGTTCAGACAACACACCTTGTACCGATGGTACTCGTCGGCCGTCACATCAGCAGTGGCATTGTTAGGGATGGTCCCTTATTTCCATTCCCCCAAACAAAACAAGAACACAGATTCAAGCATTATCACCGTCACGACTTCGTTATCGCAAGAATCAGAAGGGAAAAAAAAGGAATAGTTATGTTCTTGAACTGCTTGGGGTACTACTTACCGGGTACCTCGATGAAGGCGTCCCAGATGCTGGGGCCCCGGCCCCCGAGCTTGGCCATCCCCTCGACCTGGTACGCCGACGCGGCCGTCCCGAAGACGAAGCCCTCCGGGAACGCGCGGCGGCTCAGCCCGCCGGCGTCGTAGATCTCCGGTTGAGCCAGTAGCATCGCGCTGTCGGCAGCGGCAGCAGACCGTGGTGAGCTGCTGCCGCTAGCAGTAGAGCTAGCACCGCGAGCTTCACGCTGCTCTGCATGGTCCCAGGGGAAGCAGCAAAGCCGGAGACACAGGCCGTGTGCTTTCCGAAGGCTTTAAAAGAGGGAGGGAGCTTTGCCTTGTTCCTGTTGTTTGTTTAACTCGAGCTCGAATCAGTTTGTTTAACTGATCTGGACTGACCCAAACTGCAAATATGGAGCATGGGGCTTCATTTGAACGGACAAGTTTCGTCAGCAGGGGAAAGTAGGGTTGGATCACCATAGGGTCTCGTTTCAACATACAGTAGCTCACCGCGTCATGAACAAACATATCCGTACGCGTACAGAACATTTCTTTTTAGATTAGATAATGCAATGCATGTACTCCTACAGAACAATTGTAGAGATAAGAATAAAGAATAGGATAACGCCTGACAAGGCAAGATCGGGCCGCGATATGGGGCGGGCGCCGGTCCGCAACAAGAAACGGTTCTCGTTTTGTGGGAGGGCGCCGGGCGGGCCACCGGCGACGTCTGTCTTGGCGTGCAACGGCAACACGAACACGAGGTGTTGCGTTGCCAAACGCAAACGGCCATCACGCTTGCTTGCGTTGCGTTGCGCTGTGGTAGACGCAGCTTTGGCGGGTGCCGGGCTGTGTGGATTCTCGAATCGGCGGATGGCAAGCGGCGAGTCGTGTTTGGACAGAGAGGCCCGATGCTTCCTACGGCAAGGGACAAGGGACAGACAGATCCACGTGCCATGCCAACAACAGTGTGTGGAGTAGAACAGGGACAGCACTATCTCTTCGCAGTAGTATGTCTTTCTCTCTCCCCCACTGATACTGAATTAATTAATAAGCAACTTGATTATTTCTTTGTCTTCTTATCAGTAATTTAAATTTTAATGGTCTGTAACTCGGTATAAGTGCTTTTTATTGCATTTCTTTGCCTTTTTTCTCTGCATTTTTTTCCTCTTCACCCTTCTGAAATGAAAAGACAGAGTACCTGCCGCTGTTATGTTCCAAAAAGAAGAAGAAAAAACGTCGCTGGGAAAAATACAAAAGCAAAAAAAAAGAAGGCAACTTGGTAATTCCACAAGTGATGGTTTTGGCCCAGCCTGCTCCCTCCAGGAATGGCCGAAGCCTAGCTGAAGCACGACTCACCCTACGGGCGGGCCTCGGATCCATCTAGGGATGATGGATGGTGGTTGTTTGGCTCAGGCGGCCCAGCCCAGGAAACGCCGGCCGCCATCGGCCACCGTTAATCCGCGTGGCGTGCCTCGCACGGAGGCGGAGCAGAGACCATTGTCCACTGCACGGCACCGGATCTTCACGTCTGGTGACGGTGGGATCCGGACCGGACGCGCATTGCGATCCACGGTTCCTCGTGACGGCGACGACGGCTCACGGCTCTTTGACCATCGTCCTCCAAGCATCCCGCGTGCGTACGGCCGAGATTCGTCGCAGCAGCACACAAAGTCAGAAACTTCACCAATGCTCTACTCCTTCTATATCTCTAGCCCGTCCGTAATGTACTCCCTCCATCCAGCCAAAGGATGTTAGGTTCGGTTGGTTACCCCAATCAGTCTAACACTCCTCGCCGCTTCTGTGTGCCAAAGCACTGGTGGAACGACCCGTTTCCGACTTGTGGCGAAGGACAGTCCCGGTCCCGTGTGCCAAAGCATTGGTGGAACGGCCCGTTTCCGACCCGTGGCGAAGGACAGCCCGAGGAACGATTTCCCACGGGGTTCTGTTCATAGTGTCTGGGCGGGGCTAGGGTTCGAGGATTTTTCCGAGGCCAGGGGACCTTGGTCTTCTGCTTAATGAAATACGGATGGGAGCGTCACCCTCACCTGGTCTCTTTTTTCTTTACTCCCTCCATCCAAGAAAAGAGCAGTCACCGAACAAATTTCTTGTTTCACTTTCACGCCCCGTCCCCGCCATCGCATCGGACGTCCGTCGCTGCCGAGGCTTCCTCCGTTCCGCCAATGACCCGATGGATGCCCTGTGGCCGGGCCTTCGGGGCCTCGCCATCGCCACGTCTCCGTCCACGCGTGATCGGCGCATCCTCCGGGCTCTGGCTCTGCGGCCTTTGGACGCACCGCACGCCCGCACGTACAGGTACAGCCCCTGCCCCTGCAGCCTGCAGCGAGGCGACGCGCGACGTCAGTTGCATTGCGTTCTCCAGACCTCGTGGTCGTGGCAAGTCCGCGTTCTCTTTCTTTCCTTTACTGCACACCTGCTTGCTCGTCCTGCAGTCCTTTTTTTAGCTGTTATTACCAGAGCACGCCGTTGACGAAGGCTACTAGTGTTGAGTGTCTGATGATGATCACCGGATCAGAAGCAAATCCATCCCCGGTCGAGCGATGCAGACACGACAGTGCTTTTTGATGGCAGACAGACAGCGGCCCAGCATGATGAGGACATGATGGCGAGCTCACAGCCTTTCTGTCCTTCTCAGCTCTCACTACTGCAGGCGATGTGCTAAAAAAAGAATAGGCAAAAGATGATTCGCATCTTCTCGTCCCCGTCTTTCTTATGGCCGAAAAAGATCAGTCCGTCAGATGCAATTAATTGCCAATGCCATGCCAGGGGTAGGCGGTACCGTACGATGGAGTAGGACCACCGTGACGACGTGGCCCCCGGCTGCGGCCCGGAGGTGGCAGGCTGACCGAGGCCCACGTGGACCAGACGTGTCACATGCAGGCAAGTCGGACTGTTGACTGGGCAAATCCATTCCCATGCGTGCTTAACGTGTGCCTGAGTTCCAAAGGTTATTTCCTAACCAAAGACGTCTCTAGGGTACCAAAACATTAGAACTGTTGAATCTTGTTTTTTTTATAAAAAAATCATCAACTCCAGAGGAGCCCAAGATTTGGAATAGAAATAAGATTATGAAAAGTATCAACATTTATGCGGAGCCCCTAAATATTTTTCTTATAAATATATATTTTATTATTTTATATAATGATATACCTATCACCTATCATATATATTGATATTTTCTTGTATATTTAATAAAATTTGAATTTATCGGCTATTATGAAGAAAAAAACAAGAACAACATTCTTTGAAGCAGAGAGAAAATATGTATATGCTTATTTAATTTTAGGTAAGAACCGTCGATGTAAATAAAACGGTTGCGAAATTAGGTAGTGATGTGAGGAGTAAAAGCATTTGGCTTTAGGCAAGACTTCTCCAATGCATATCTAAAACTTCAAGCTCTAAAGTCTAAACTAATGGAAGAAAAGAAACGATTTATGTAAAAGAATGACAGCTTGCTGTACTGTACAGCACACGCCGCCGCCAGCCACTCTCCCAGGCTGACGTGTGACGAGTGACGAGAGAGAGCAAAAAGGCTTTTAAAAAGGGCCAAAACCAAACCAAAACTCCGCACCAAACAAAACGTGCACGCCACACCACAGGGCCACCCACAGGAGCACGGGTCACACGCTCCCCACGCCCCCCCCCCCCCCCCCCCCACACACACACACTGCCACGTCGGCCCCACCACGCCCCCACTGCCTTGCGTAAGCCACCGCACGAGCGAAAAGGCCACCACACCAACGGTCACAGATTGGGTTCTCGCAGTCTCCCCTCGTTCTCCCTCCTCCTCTGGGCTCTGGCCAACGCAGACACGCACGTCGTCCCCAAGTTTCCCCAGCCAAATCCTCGCTCGCCTCGCTTTCCCATCCCCTCCTTTCCTTCCTCCACGGTCCACGCCACCAGTCGAGTCCTCCGCCCCCCGCTCACCCGCCCTACTTCTCCATCCCGCCAAGAGCAGCCAGGCGTCAGGAAGGCGGCTGCTCTCTGCGAGACGCGCGTCATGGGCGCTGCCGAGAACACCGTACGGTTTCTTTCTTCCTTTGTCCCTTTCTCGAGTAACGCGCGGGCTGCTCTGCTCGCTGCCTCTCGCGGTCTTGCCTCCGGCGCCGCCGTGTGCTCATGTGTTTCTTCTCCTCGCCGTGCGACGCGTGCAGGAGGCTGCGCCAGGCAGGGGAGCGGCACCGGCGCCGGCTCCGGCGGTGGAGAAGGTGGTCGTCGTGGACCAGGCGCCGCCTCCGCAAGCGGAGGCGAGGCTGCGCGCTGGCGCCGCTGCAGGTCACCACGCAGGCTCCGCCGCCGCCCATGACGGTGGCCTCCGGCGCCGTCGAGCCGCCGCCGCAGGTGCCGGCGGCGTACCAGCCTGTCATGCAGCCTCCGCAGCAGGTAGGAGGAAACGTCCACGCCCAATTGCTTGATTTCTTTTTGGTACAGTAATTGCATACTACAGTACGTTTGTAGTATATATAAAATCTCGATCGCCTGAATTGATTAGGATTTTCGGTTTGGATAGTGGGGATTGGCTCGGGCTTTTTAGGACATGTGGGCGTGCTTGATTGCGATCCGACTGTGTCAATTTAGGCTGGTTGGTAGGCGAGTAGGATGGTACAATAAATTTTGTTTGGTGTCCCAATTGGTATAGTGTGTTTGCGCTGCCCTGTACTTGAGACTTTTGGGAGTTCGTTGAGGCTGGCTTGCTTTCTGAATTATTCTACCATACCACACCACATTGATAGAATCACGGAATTATTGTATCACTATGCTACAATTGACAGAACGGATTTGAAAGTACCCACCAAAAGAGGTAGTAGCTCTCTTAGTTAAAGGGTTAGAGAATATGCTGATGCTGATAGTTGATTTTGATTCTGGTTACAACGGACGGAAGACAGACTAGTTTACCTGCAACATTGCTAGTGCGTTGTTAATACTATATATATGTTCGGTGCCAAAAGGACAAAAAAAAAAGGAGATCTGTTCATGTCTATTCTAGGCCTAGGTACTTAAATATTTTCAGGCTTATATAAAGTGCTTCAACATTGTGGCCTAATATTGCACCGGCAACGACCAAATAAAGCATGATGGAATATCCAACACCACAAGCAATTTGTGCAAGTTTTCTTTTTAGGCGAACAACATAGTCAAGTGCTCAATCTCCCACAATAGAAAAAGGAGAATAGGTGGTGGTAGTGTTTGATACGATATAGGAGTATTAATCAATCTCGCCTAACGACATACAGTACTACTGTGGCTCTGGTTGGCTAGCTACAAGCGTTGGTTTCTTAGGCACTAATATTCCCTCTTAAATAAAATATCATCAGTAATGTACCACTGCATGGGATCGAATCTTTGAATCTGAATAATATGACTTTCTGCTAATCTAAGCCTGAAGCTGACAAGCTGTATAGTGCCTAGCGACATCCTTCCTATTTGTCAAAAAAAAAAATTGCAGGGGCCGCATGTATCCATCAACCTCAACTCACGCAAGTACACGAATGGCATCACGCTGTGCCTGTTCCTGCTCCACCTCGCGGCGGCGGCATTCGCGATGGGGTTCTTCGTGTTCAAGACCGCCCAGGAGATCCGGCAGCACCCACGGTCGCACAACGCGCGGCGGGAGCGCAGCCTGCTGCGTGACTGGCTGCTGCCGGTGGAGGGCGCAGTGGCGCTGAGCATCGTGCTGGCGTTCGCGTGGCAGAAGGCGGTGCGCGCGTGGCCGCGCGTGATGGTGCGCGTGATCCTCTGGTCCAGCTTCTGCGTGACCCTGGCCGTGGGCGCGCTGCTCATGTGCTTCTCCATGCTGGCCACCGTGGGGCTGGGCGTCGCGATGGTGGTGTTCTCCATCGGGACGGGGCTGTACGCGTGCTGGGTGACGCGGCGCGTGGGGTTCACGGCGCGGGTGTTCGCGCGCGCGGTGCAACCCGTGGACAAGTTCCCCGGGCTCAACGGCCCCGCCTACCTGATGGTGGCGGCCGGGTTCGCGTGGATCTCCGTGTGGTGCGTGGCGGTGATCGGCGCCGTGAATTTTCGTTTCCCCGGGCTCACCATCTTCGGGCTGGTGGTCAGCCTGGCGTGGACCGCCGAGGTGATGCGGAACGTGGCGAACCTGACGGCGAGCCGGGTGATCGCGCTCTACTACCTGCGCGGCATGCAGTCCAGCGTCAAGTTCAGCTTCCAGCGCGCGCTGTCCTACAACCTCGGCAGCGCCTGCCTGGGGTCGCTGTTCGTGCCCACCATCGAGGCGCTCCGCATCCTGGCGCGCGGGCTCAACCTCCTGGAGGGCGAGGACGAGTTCATGTTCTCCTGCGCGCACTGCTGCCTCCACGTCATGAACGCCATCTTCAGCTTCGGCAACAGCTGGGCCTTCGTCCACGTAAGCAAGCATCATATCGCTGTTGCTGCTCTGACTGACGAGCAATAAGTTTGTCACTGACGTCTGACGAGCAAGGTGGTGGCGATGCTGATGCAGATCGCGGCGTACGGGCGCGGGTTCGTGCAGGCGTCGCGGAGCACGTGGGGCCAGTTCGAGGCGCTTCCAGGGATGGCGGCGCTGGTGGACTCGGACATCACCAGCTCGGTGTGCTTCCTGACGGGCGTGACGAGCGGCGCGCTGTGCGCGGCGCTGGCCGGGTCGTGGGCGTTCGTGGTGCCCGGCACTACACGGCCACCGTGTCGCTGCTGGCCTTCTACGTCGGCTACCTGATGACCCGCATCGGCATGGCGCTGCCGCAGGCCTGCGTCGGCTGCTACTACGTCTGCTACGCCGAGAACCCCACGTCGCGGCTCTTCGACGGCACCATACCGGACCGGCTCAGCAAGATTCAGGGGGGCCGCGACCCGCTCGTGCCCACGCCGCGGTTCCCGCACCAGCACGCCGGCGCGTGAGCGAGACGACGACGGAGCTTGGAGCTGGAGGAGCTCATTACGCCCGGCGGCGGCGGCGGCTTTTTTCCTCGTGGGCCGCCGCTCCTCGCTCGTCGGTGTGGCCTGAAACGGACCCGTGGGCCGCAATGCGCGCTGCTCGAGCTCGAGCTCGAGCTGATCCGGATGAGGCGGCGGCTGGTACGGCTGGATATTACTGGGAGTCTGGAGATCCAATTTTCTTTTCCTAGTTTTGTAAATCTATTTATTATCCGATTTTTTTAGCGGGTAGAAATGGTGAATCCTGATGTTCTGAGTATGTAGACAGATAGTAGTACTGTTTTCTTGCATAGGAGTTATTAGTGTGAATATTTTAACTGACCGAATCAGAATCAGCGGGCTTGACAGTTGACACCATGGTGAGCAAGCTCACACACACCTATGTGATGCCACTGATGCCACAGAGTATCTGAAAGACAGCCTGGTGTGGGAGCATTTAACAACTCTGTGCTGTGCCTGTGCGGATTGGTTGGTGTTGTGGTAGGATGGCACTGGCTGGCACCATTGGCCATGGCAACTTGCATTTGCACTGGGCACTGCAAAGCTTCAACTGCTACGCGTACGGCAAGGCTGAAAGTTTCAACTGCACGTGGGCCTCGATAGGCTTGCATTCGGGCTACGATCTGTTTCGTCACGGGTACCTGCACGTGGTCGTCCCTTCCGCTTCCGCCGCCCGCGTATTCACCCTTCACAGGCCCGGCGAGAGGACCGGAACTGAAACACAGGCCGTGGCCACATTTGATTAGTGTGAGCTACACTATCCAGAGTTTTCGAAACCGAACGGTAGGTTACCGACCGGTTACCGGCGGTCCAAACCGCCTGGGACCGGTTTGGTTTCGGTACCGGTTTGAATTTAAATTTCAAATTTGAAAAAAAAATCGAAAATACTGAAAAAATTCCTAAAAATAGTTTATGATTTATAGAGTCGAATGGTGTACAAATTTTTCAAATTGGAGTTCGTTTGCTATTTATTTTGACGTGTACAAGTTTAAAAAAAAAGATCTTTTTTATTTTTTTTTCAAACTTGTACGCGTCAAAATAAATAGCAAACAAACTCCAATTTGAAAAAAAAATTGCACCATTCGACTCTATAAATCATGAACTATTTTTAGGACTTTTTTCAGCATTTTCGATTTTTTTTTTTAAATTTGAAATTTGGTTTGGGGCGGTAACCGCCCAAACCGGACGGTAACCGGCCCTAACCGACCGGTTATCGGTCCCAAACCGTTTAAACTACGCCGTTTGAATTCAAAATGCAAACCGTTCGGTTTGGGGCCGGTTTAGACGATTACCGTCGGTAACCGGCAAACCGCCGGCGAGCTGTTCCCGGCCACCTGTCGGTAAGGAAAACCCTGACACTATCTGCTGGGCTGGTCTCGTGCAAATTTCCGTCCCTTTTCGGTCCTCTCTCTCTCTTTGCTGCTGGTTGACTGCGGACCTCACTGCAAGTCATCTGAAATTCATCCATCCAATCCATAGTAATTATCAAACTTCAAACACGAGTGGCCGCCTTGGCCCTTCTGAACATTACTATTTACTAATTAATTGAGCCGCGTGACCTCAACGAGCTAATTAGGCCTCTACCTCAATCTGACAAATATAGCCAGCTAGGTTAAGAGAATATACACTTTATTTTAGAAGAAGAGTATGCAAGTGATGACATCTGTAATGTACGTTGTTGGCCTGCGAGCACGAAATTAATATAAAGAAGCGTCATTACTCTTGAGGGCACGTACAACGGGTGTTTTCCTACCGTCTCTATGTCATCATTCTTGCAAAAACACCCCTGACGGATGCAAGAAACAGCTAGTCTGTCGTCTCGCGAGACGACGGCACCGGCTCGTGCTCCCAGGTGTTGTCGCAGTCCAAAATCCCGTTGTATGGTGCGTCGTCTCCAAGTGGCGAGGCGAGGAGATCCAGCTGTGACATGCGGAAGCACGCAGAACGGCTCGTGTGCTCGTGTGCGAGGGCGCCGACGGCAAGGTTGGCGCTCCTCCGAGCGCGCGTTTGCCTCACCGTGGTGCGCCTCATCTGCTAATGTACGAGGGCGCTGGCGGCGCTGGTGAGGCTCGGGATCACCGTCACCTCCGACGGTTTCTGGTGGTGGTTGACGGGAGTGGCCCTGACGCAGCTCTGATGGCACCACGGCTGCAACAGGACTCTATGTGTTCGATTCAATGTCTCACCAAAGTATTTGCATTCGTTTGGGATCTGGCTGCTTGGTAGTCTCCTGATAAAGGTCACTTCTTATAGTTGCAAGGTATCAGTTTTGAAGCTATCAAGAAAATTTTCATCAATCAAATATTCAACGTACTATTCTCTCAAAAAACA
The DNA here is from genome assembly GCA_022036555.1 of Microstegium vimineum. Classification (NCBI taxonomy): domain Eukaryota; kingdom Viridiplantae; phylum Streptophyta; class Magnoliopsida; order Poales; family Poaceae; genus Microstegium; species Microstegium vimineum. The sequence continues at coordinate 2,413,717 of CM039141.1, forward strand.
CAACAATGCATTACCGATTGAATTAAGTTGATGGTTCTAAAGAAATAATATGTTTGTGTTCATCTTATTTATGCTTGATCTTGTTTGTGTCAAAGAAGCAACAAAATGTCACATAGATATCTTGTTCATGCTTGATCATAGATGCATATATGTATTTAATAGTTTACAGACAGTTAAATAGTTGATCCATTGTACACGCTGTCTATTTAGTTGTCTATATATGACATATCAAAACTTAGAGACAACAAGCCGTCTATAGGTTGTACATGCCCTGACTTCGTTACCTAAAAATTATCATTGTCTTAACAAATAAATGCATTTATAGAAACCTTTACATAACCAATTTCACAGATAACGGAGGATGAGAGGTCTGTTTCTGATGGCTTCCCAAAAGTTCCTATAATCCTATGCAACAGAGATGAGTACAGAAGCCATCATTGTTCAGAGAGCTGAACAAGATCATCGGGGATACCTTGCCGACAATAACATTTCTTCTTCCATAGTGTATTGTCTACTTGGATCCTTGGCAACTTGTACGGTTGATATGTCCTCCAACACTTCCACATCCTCATCACCAATTCTCTGTGGCGTCGAATTACAAGGTGCCCGCTGCTTCGTGACGAGTAAGTTTTCAAGTGTTATCTCTACTTCTCTCATCGCATGCCGATCTTCTCCCTTCAGTTTAGTGCACCTTTCTGCTAGTGTGGCTACTTCTTGAACTTCTCTAGCTTCCTCCTCCATGACTTGATGATCTATTATGTTTTCTAGTTTTCCTTCAGCAAGTAGCGAGACGAAATGCGACACAAGTCCTTCGCCATCATCAGACCGGTAGAGGTATGGTTTCTTTCTAGTAAGTAGTTCTACAAGAAGAACACCAAAACTAAAAACATCACTTTTGTCCGTTAGTCGCCCTGTATAATAGTACATGGGATCTAAGTAACCAATTGTTCCTTGCACTGTTGTAGTAACTCCTGTACGATCAATGGGGATGTATCTAGAAGCTCCAAAATCCGATACCTTTGCGGCTAGACTATCATCAAGAAGTATGCTGGAGGACTTTATATCTCTGTGAAATATTGGCATTGAGGCTGCTGAGTGTAGATAGGATAGTGCTCTGGCAACTTCCATTGCAATCCTTATACAGTCAACCCATGACAGTGACCGTGGTCCTTCAACATGAAGATGCTGATAAAGAGTTCCATTTGAAATGAATTCATAAACTAGCAATGGAACTTCTGCCTCAAGACAACATCCTAAAAGCTTCACCACATTTATGTGGTTTACCTGAGAAAGAACTGCGACTTCATTTATGAATTCATCGATTTCTCTTTGGACCACAATCTTTGCTTTTTTGATAGCCACAACATGTAGATCCAAAATTCCTTTAAATACAACACCATGCCCTCCACCGCCAACCACATGAGCTTTATCAAAACTGTTCGTAGCCTTCTCTAGCTCTCTTAATGTTATTATCATCCTTTCACCGATGTCCACCTTGTGTGATATCAACTGTTGCAATAGCAACCCATGATTCTGCTTGAAAAATTTCTGTTTCATCATTTTCATCTTTCGATGCTTGAATTTACGCATTATGATTGGACCACCAAATGCAAGAAGCAAAAGACCCATGCCACCACCGACTCCTAGCCCGACGCCTAAACCTGACAACATATATATGACAAGTCAGTTTCATGTGTTTATATGTAGGACCCTGTAGTCACATTTTACTTAATGAAATACACGTGAAGTCGTGTTCTCGAAAAAAGGACCCAATCACATTCAACTATAAAATTATAAGTATATGTGCATAATAGCATCTCACCTGTGGAGGAATTCTTTATGGCAATACAACCCCCCCCCCCCCCCCGTTGAAAGCCCAAGTTTGGTTTTGGTTAATTGATGAAACCTATGGACTAACCCTTGTACTAAGTGTATGATCAAGATAGGGTAGTTCACCTTGACACATGAAGCTAGAAGGATGACAATGGTGCATTGATCAAGTGCTTCATGGACTAAGGAAAATAAGAAATAGAAAAACAAAAATGGGCTCAAGGCAAAGGTATATCATAGGGTCATTTTTGGTTTAGTGATCAAGACACTATAGAGAGTGTGATCACATTTAGGATAGATAGCCGTACTATCAAGAAGGGAAAATTCGTATCGATTGCGGTTATCATGTGCCACTAGGTTTGCATTGCATATCCATATAAAATGAACCTAAGTGACACAAACTAAATTAAATCCAAGAAAACATGTTGTAAAAGGCTAACACAGGTAACCAAGGTTTGAAAGACATGGTGTTAGCACTTAAAGACTTGGAGAAGAAGAAGCAACTCATTTGGACAAAGAGAAGCGGTCCGGACGCAAGGGCCGGACACAAGGGATGCTCGATCCGGACTAACGCATATGCGTCCGGTGGCATACCCTAGCCTTCGGCCTCTCTGGACAGGAGGTCCGGACGCTGAAGATGGTCCGGACGCGAGGCTCCAGACACAGAGTCCGGAGTTGATTTAAGTCCGGACATTGGACTCCGGTCAAGAGTCCAGAGACTTGGTGCTCTATGGACCGTCTCTGAGTTGGGTCCGGACGCAAGAAGAAGCGAGTCTGGACGCTACTGTCTACAGCAACTGGAGACGACGTGGCGGGCGCTGGTGAAGGCGCCAACAGGCGAATTCAAATGGAGGAGGGTCCGGACGCACACGCGATGGTCCAGACCCCCTATGAACTTGCGTCCGGAGTCACGCAGAATTCAGTGGAGAAGGGGCAAAACGGCTAGTTGTTTTGTGAAAGCTATAAATATGTTTTGGCCGGCTCAAGAAGTACTCTCTTGCACCTCCCATTCATTCTCACTCATTGTGCTTGCTTGAGATAGCCCACAACTCATCTCTCTTTGCTTTGCTTGCTAATTCATGAGAGTTTGAGTGACCCAAGTGCTTGATCATTGCATTGCATCTTAGTGACACTTGGTCATCGTCATCGCCGCGGGATTTCTTGTTATTCTTGGTGTTTGCCAACACCTAGACGGCTTGACGATTGTGGAGAAGCTTCGGCACGTGTTGGTGATTGTTTGTGGCCGGCTTCATCGACTTGTGAGTGGGATTGTACCCATCTCGGTGGAGCGCCAAAGGGTAACTCTAGTGGATTGTTCATGTCATTGAGTTACTCTCATTTGGGTGGATTCTTGTGGCGCTCGGGTAGTGGGCTAGGCTTGTGAAACGCCTATTAGCCACCGAATCACCATTTGAGTAGTCGACACAACGGGGACTAGCTTGGTGGCAACCAAGTGAACCTCGGGAGAAAAATCATCGTGTTCATCTTGTCTCCCGGCTACTCTTGGTGATCTTATTGTGATTGATCTTCATTTTGACATCCATACATCACAAGGCTTTGGTATAACAATCACCCCTATCTTTTGCATTTACTTTCTTCATATCTTGTTTAGTTAGCTTGCTAGTTAGTTCTCTTGTTAGTGTTTTAGTTTACTTGAGTTAAGTGCCTTAGGTTCTTGCTATTATGTGTAGGCACTTAGTTAACTAGAATTGCTTAGATAGGTGGCTTTGCATCCCTAAGTAGAGCTAGAGCAAAAGCTTCGCTTAAGTGTTATTCTAACCTTTGCTCTAGTGTTTTGTAGAATTTTTATTAGGCTATTCACCCCCCCTCTAGCCATCTAAGACCTTTCAAGTGGTATAAGAGCCATGGTCACCGCTATTATCAAGGCTTAATAACCTTCGGTGTGTTAGTGATGGCTCAAGTACAATTCAACCATGTTGGAAGCAAACCACCAATGTTTGATGGCACATCCTTTGATTATTGGAAGAGGAAGATGAAGATGCATCTAGGCTCAATACATGAGAAGGTGTGGAGTGTGATTGAACATGACTTTGTCATTCTTGATGAAGCCGCTCCCACACCTAGAGAGCAAGAGAACCGACAATGCAACACCATGACACTCAACGTGATCTACAATGACATTGACTCAAAAGTGTTTAAGCAAATCAAAGATCTTGAGAAGGCTAGTGAAGTGTGGAAGAGACTTGAGGATACATATGAGGGCACCGCAACCGTGAAGAATGCCAAGTTATACATGCTCGAGGACAAGCTATCTCACTTCAAGATGAAGGATGATGAGTCTATCCCGGAGATGTTCCATAGGCTCTAAGTGATCATCAACGATCTCAAGAGTTTGGGTGAGAAGGTCAAGGATGAAGACTTCTCAAACCGCTTTCTTGGTTGTTTGCCCAAGAAATACAAAACTTTGAGGCAAATAATTAGGAAAGATGGTTTGGACAAGATCACTCCCAATGAAGTGCTTGGAGAAATCATGACCGAAGAGCAATATAATGAAGAAAGTGAAGAAGAAGAGGTCAAGGAAGAAAAGAAAGAAAAGAAGAGCTTAGCATTCAAGGCATCATCATCCAAGAACAAGGGCAAAACAAAGAAGCAAGAATCAAGTGATGATGAAGAAGCTAGTGACTTTGATGATGAGATGATGGCTCTCTTTGTGCGCAAGTTTGGCAAGTTTATGAAGAAGAAGGGCTATGGTGCTAGAAAGAGAAGAGATAACTTCAAGAGCAAAGAATATGAGAAGAGATGCTACAAGTGCAAGAGCACCGGTCACATGATTGCGGATTGTCCCAATCATAGTGATGATGATGAGAAGAAGAAGAGTAAGCATGACAAGAAGGATAAGAAGCTATCCTTCACCAAGAAGAAGAAGGGTGAATCTTATATGGTGACTTGGGATAGTGATGATTCTTCCGATGATGATTCTAGTGATGATGAGAAGAAGAAGTCCAAGAAGAAGGCATTGGCAAGCATTGCTATCAACAACAAGCCATCTATCTTCGACACTCCATCATGCTTCATGGCTAAGCCATCTAAGGTACAATCTCATGATGATAGTGATAGTGATGATGATAGTAGTGATGATGAGGAGGAGTACTCCAAGGAGGAACTAGTAGATATGATGAAGCAAACTTATGCTTGTTTTGAGATAAAGAGGAAGGAGTGCAAAGAGTTGAACAAGAAGCTTAAGGCTCTTGAACAATCCTTTGATGAGCTCAATGGCTCTCATGAGAGGCTAATGGAAGCCCATGAGAAGCTTGAGAGGACTCACTACAAGCTTGAAAAAGCTCACTCCTCCCTCCTTGAGCAAAACAAGGACAAGGTTGTTGCATCATGTGATATTTGAGTCACTTGTGATATTCTTGATGAATCATTTTTCACTCCTATCATTGTCACACCAACCGAAACACAATGTAGCACTTCCACTTGCATATCCACTAGTGAGAGCTCAAAGGTTGATGCCACACTAGTGAGTGAAAATGAAAAATTGAAAATTGATGTTAATGAATTCACTCATGCTTTGGGTAAGGCATATGGTGGAGATGCCCGCTTGCTAAAGTGCTTGGGTAGCCAAAGATTTTCCCACTACAAAGAGGGATTGGGCTATACCCCCAAGAAAGGCAAGATCGCCTTTGTGACTCCAAAGCCTAGCTTTGTGAGAAGCAATGGTCGGTATTGCAATAGTTGCAAGCAAGTGGGGCATGTTGACCAATATTGCAAACTTAACATGAGCCAAATCAAGTTTGCTAAATCCACCTCCATTCATTTTGATTCATGTTATATGCTTACCAAAGGGAGAGATGGTGTAATGGCTAAGTATGTTGGCACACCCATCGTTGGCCCAAAGAAGAAGGCAATTTGGGTGCCAAAATCCTTGGTCACTAACTTTGGAGGACCCAAACAAGTATTAGTACCTAAGAAGAACTAATTTGTTTTGTAGGTCAATTACAAAGCCGGAGGAAGGCATTGGGTGCTTGATAGTGGGTGCACTCAACACATGACCGGGGATTCTAGAATGTTCAAATCAATCAACTCCAACACAAGTGATGACATTGATAGTATTACATTTGGTGATAATGGCAAGGGCAAGGTCAAGGGACTTGGTAAGATTGCAATATCCAATGACTTGAGCATATCAAATGTCTTGCTAGTTGAGAGCTTGAACTTCAATTTGCTATCGGTAGCTCAATTGTGTGATCTTGGATTCAAATGCATATTTGGAGTAGATGATGTAGAGATCATTAGTGTATATGGTTCAAACTTGATCTTCAAAGGCTTTAGATATGAGAACCTCTACCTAGTTGATTTCAATGCTAGTGAAGCTCAATTGTCAACTTGCTTGCTCACTAAATCAAGTATGGGTTGGTTATGGCATAGAAAGCTTGGTCATGTTGGGATGAAGCAATTGAATAGATTAATCAAGCATGACTTAGTAAGAGGCTTGAAAGATGTTATGTTTGAGAAGGACAAACTTTGTAGCTCTTGTCAAGCCGACAAACAAGTTGGTAACACCCATCCAAAGAAGAGCATGATGAGCACTAGTAGAGCATTTGTGTTGTTGCACATGGACTTATTTGGACCAACAACATACACAAGCATTGGAGGCAACAAGTATGGATTTGTGATAGTTGATGATCTCACAAGATACACTTGGGTATTCTTTCTCAATGACAAGAGTGATACTTTTGCTACATTCAAGTCATTTGTCAAGAGATATCACAATGAGTTTGAAACTACCATCAAGAAAGTAAGAAGTGGCAATGGAAGTGAATTCAAGAATAGAAAAGTTGAAGAGCTATGTGATGAGCTTGGAATCAAGCATCAATTCTCGGCCAAGTACACTCCACAATCAAATGGCCTTATTGAGAGGAAGAATAGAACAGTGATTGATATGGCAAGGTCTACACTTAGTGAGTACAATGTGAGTCACTCCTTTTGGGCCGAAGCTATCAACACCGCTTGCTACTCTAGCAACCGGTTATATTGTCACCCATTGATGGAGAAGACACCATATGAGCTATTTGTTGACACAAAATGTGACACACTGTGCCTAACACACAACAATCCAGAAAGCGTAGCTTCAATCGGGTGCCCGGGTGTTTCGAAATCCGGAAACGTGCCAGTCAGTTTGACCTGAAACTAACAAGGGATGAAAATCATTAGATGTAAAACTGGAACATGCCGGGTGAGACCAGACAGTTCCATATATATGGCCCTGAAGCCACTTACGACGACATACAGCTATAGAAGCTGTCTGCCAACAAGTTTTATAGATCATTCGGCTAAAACAAACAATGAGCACGTAAAGAATTGATTGCCGAACATGCATGCATGAGAAAGTACATATGAACGAATCATCATTAAATATGAATTAAAGCATAACCAACTCGGCTATCCAATCGAATTGGGGTCCATGATGAAGGAACACGTAAGGAAACACGATCAAACCAATCTAAAGCTTGTATCCGCCGCACGACACCTAACTTTATAAAAGCTCAAACGTAGTTAACATGTATGAACCCGCAACACGTAACAATCTAGATGAAACCAATTTGGCTATTATGAGTATAAGATCTATTTATGGGTATAAGCAATTACAAAAGCATAAATAAATCTATGAGAAAAGATGAAGCCGAACCGTATCAATCTAGATTGGGCAAAAGAGTGTTACAAATATATAAAATATATATAAACATGCAACACGTAGTAACTTAATGAATCTACTAGATCTTGTCAAATCTAATAGAGTCGATAACTATCTTGCTTTTGCTAGGCATATCGAGCAAGCACCTGCCGCACGGTATCTACTCGTACACAAAACATAAGCGAAGACTTCTTGATTGTCAAGTAAGGATCCGCCGCACGATCATTGAAAACAAACAAGACTACTTGTATCAACATCTAAATCCACCGCATGATACTAGACATGATAACAAGGTTGCCGGGACTTACGGAGGTCGACGGATCGATGGTTCCTCTCGAAGAACTCAACGACACGACAAAGGACTCAAAATTGGCACGGGGCCGGTTGTATTGTATTGGTTGTGAACAGTTTTATAATGGCCAAGGGTTTATATTTATACCCTGGTCGTGACATGAGTCCTAAAAGGACACAGTTACAAAATATTAAAGGAAAAACATGATATCTTTGACTTTAATTTCCTCCGTAGTCTTCATTGCCTTAATTGTCGTGGTCTTCGTTGCCCGATCGGCCTTTTGCTTGCTGTTTTTGTCGCTTCTTCAACGGAAAACGGCTCCTCCTTAGAATAACCGACCGCATGATCATTTAGCCGAACCTTTGACGATTAGCCGACCGCACGGACATTTGCCGACTTCTTTGGAAACTGGCCGACCGCACAGACGCTTGCCGAATGCTCTGAGTTCTGCACTGGCCCACCTGTCATCTTTCTGAGCATACCAAAATCCAGTGTTAACACATGCCCCCTCAATTTTGGGATAAAAGTCATTTTATCCTGAAATTGACTACAAGCTCCCCCTTTTTCTCTAGGTCAACACTGTTCAACATCGCAGCCGTCGCCCAGAAAATCCAAGCCCTAACTGGTTATTGGATCTACTTCAACTCTCCAATGGCGACCCAGGATGAAATCCTAGAGATGAGCTTCATTCGCCTCCACGCATTCGGCAATTCTCAATTGATCTCTTGCTATTGCCCTGATTCATTCGTTTTTTCCCGATTCCGTTATTCTTTGAAGGGATACAAGAACCATATTCTGATCCCTTATGCTGCACACCCCGATTCCTACCTCCTCGGTCCAATGGGGAATCCCGACCCAACCGAGATTATTGAGAAGGAAACTTCAAGAATCCCTTTCAAGTCTGGAGTCACCCCGCCAAACCAATGGCTAAACACTTTCAAGACTTGGCCGTTTTCCCCAATTGCTGGATGGCGGAACTAGTACAGAATGATGCTGGAAAAAAGCAGCAGCCATTGGGATGTTCAGGACATCATCCATTGCCTGGAATTATCCCTGACAAAGATGCCTAGAAATGAACCCCTCCTGATAGCAGCTGCTCATTTCTGGTCTGATGCCGTCAACGCCTTTGTCTTCGGCCATGGTATGATGAACCCTACCTTAGCTGATGTCTTCATGATGACTGGCCTGAATGTATCACAACCAGTATACCCTTACAAGTATAAAAGCAAAAGCAACCAGAAGGCTGTCAAATCTGGAGGTGGATGGGTTGGATACATTCAGACTTATATGGAAGCGTCTGGTGCCGTTTCTGACAAGGAATGCAGGGCCTTCATGAACATGTGGCTATGCAGGTTCATTTTTTCTGCGGAAAATCCAATGAGCCAACCTTAAATCACATGATGATGGCTGATGATCTAGTTGCAAGCACATTAATCCCTTTGGGCAAATACCTCCTAGGATCTGTCTATCATATGATGCATCAGGTCACTGCTCAGATGCACCATGGTAAGGAGATTTCTTGTGTGAGTGGTCCTTGGTGGTTCATCCAGATGTGGTTGCAGCTCTATATGCACCAGACAATGCCTGTGTCCCTCCAAAATTTGAGTTTCCCTTCAGTTAACTATGCTGAAGGCAGTGCAACAAAGGTCAAGAACTACCAGACTTATGGAGAAGCAGCTTCTTATTGACATGGATATTGGTCATCTTTTCAAGCTATTCTTCAAAGGTTTTAGCAATGTGCTTTGGCTTCCTTATGGAGAAAATGACAATCTGACCTTGCCTTGCAAATTCAGCTTTGAGTCTGGCTATTCTGACAAGGTAGCTATAGAGATTTTCAACTCTTTTATCAAACCTTGCATTTTGCTAGCCGAATTTCATCATGGGAGGTTAGTACAATCTTCCTATGAATTCTACTATCCAAATATGGCATCCAGGCAACTAGGATGTGGATAGTTGCCCCCAAGACCCTTTTTCTCCACAACCATAAAGTACAGGGAGTTGATCACAAGTGAAATAGAAGCTAATAAAGTTTTTGAGCTTGGATGGGACCTGCCAACATATGAACCTTCTCCATTTGGGACAGTGGATGCTGCTCACCCCTCCTTTGCTTCCTGGTGGCAAGAATGACACAATCACATCTTCAATACACCAGTACACTCTCTATGCCAGGATTTACAACCCCAATTCGCTTCTGATAGTGAGGTAACCTTGTTGTATTTACTACCTTCTGCTTTGAGTCCACTTCTTACCTTAACATTTAGTCATTCTCAGGATTTTTAGCCCACTCCTATCACCAAAGTGGTCCAATATTTCACAGCTGGGCCTAACCCTACTTTGGGTTTTACTACCCCAAATCTGGCAAGCTTCATGAAGACCCCTGCAATCTTAGCCACTGCAGCCTCAGGAAGAGAAGGCAAGAGGAAGGCACTCGAGAATATCCATGTGTTCAGAAGGGTAAGATCCAAGACAGTCAAGCGGTCTCCCAAGGTATGAATCTCTTATTCAGCAATAAACCTCATTCAGCAGTGTTGACCACCGTTTTTCGGCACGTGTCAAATGGATTAAGACTTGTGGTTGTTTTCTGTCGGCATCGGAAAAGTATCAGTTGAATCTGCTGACAAGAGAGAATGCTGCCGGAAAGATAAGTTGTTGCCGATGGAGGCTGAATGATCCTTACTGACAAGGGTTAATTGGTGAAGTCGAGTGGCCTAAGCTATAAAGTTGCTGATGCCGATTGCCGATGAGAAGCTGATGCCGATTGCCGATGAGGAGATGTTGTCGATGCCGATTGCTGATAGGGATTGATTGGTGAAGACAAGTTACCAGTACAAGGTTGCTGATCAGGAAGTATTGCCGATGCCGATGGGCATGGGGTGCCGATGAGCACAGGATGACTTAGCGTTTGATGTCAGCAGAGGATTACCGGTGGCCAAAGAAGGAAGTCGCGGATTGAAGGAATCTGCCGATGGAAAGTTTTCATCGAGGGAAAGACGTAAGGAAACTGGTGATTTTATACCAGTATTATTATAGCAGTTTGAGTCCGACTCTTGCATGAGTCGTTTGCTTTCCTTTAAAATAGGTGTATTTGTTTAGGAAAATAATATTGTTATTTTAGATCCGACTCTTGCGCGAGTCAGTTTCCTTAAAGATAGGAGTTTGTTTTAGGAAAGATACGGGTTGTGTCTTTATACAACTCTCCATGCGAGAGTATAAATATGTGCCCAAGGGCTGCGTGTAAAGAGGAATCCAATATCAAACAAATCAATTTTACTCTTATTCTACTTTTATCGCAATTTACCCTTTATTGCATTAGTTATAGCTTATCTACGAGTTCTTCAAGCTTCGACGGGCTGCATTACCTTGATCTCCGTCAAACCCTTGCAAGTTCCGCGTGGGAGTACTTCTGAGCTTTGACTTCCGGGCGCATCGCCGTTGTCTTGTTCAGCTCTGCTCTAGTTATCCTGATCAAGTTCCAATCTTGGCATCCGGGCGCATCGCCGTTGTCTTGATTGATTCTTGTTCTAGTTATCGTCCTTGTCGATTAACTGGTCAAATCGACTGGCACGCCTCCGGATATCGAATTTCGGGTATAAGCCCGAGGTGTTCGCAGATCCTGACGCTTTTTGTGTCAACACCTCTTTTGGCACGCCCAGTGGGATCCGATTATATAAATTATACATCTATCATGGGTGATAACACCGACGTTAACGAGAGGAACGTCATTGAAGTCTCCGAGGCCGATCTAAAAGATTATCAGAAGTTGTCCATGGAGCGGGCTATGGAGGAGTACAAGCAGTTATATCTCAAATCCTTCAGCCTAAGCAGGAGCAGCGAAGCAATCCAGAAGCAAGATCCGCCGTTGCCGCGGCAGGTCACGTATGATGCCAGTCCTGGTAAGTTACAAGAGATGGTTAATTCTGCTCTAAATCAAGCGTTAATTAGCCACTCCAGCGTGCTGTCCAATACTGTTTACAATGTTGTGATGCAATCATTCAAAGAAGGACATGCACCTCAATATGTTGGTCCAGCGTACCATCAACCTGGATCGGCATCTATGAGCCCATCGGCAGCCCCAATGGCGTCTTCCACTCCTGTGGAACCGTCTGCCGATGTGGCTACACCGCCAAAGTCGAGCCCTGACAGCGTCACCAAACTCCGTACGGATCCAGTGGCATCGGCAATTTCAGGACCTGCTACCCAGAATCAATCAGCTCCCGCTAACTGGTGGGGATACGGTATGCCTCCAAATCTATCTGTTGGACCTAATCTGGTGCAGGGAGATAGCTCAGCTTGGAAGGGCTCTATGGCATCGGCAACACAATTATAGCCGGTAGCCCCTATGATGCATTACTCTGTGCCTTCTCCAACTGTGCAAGTGCCATCAGAAGATTTTCAAGTGATTCCTAAGATACCTCTGATGCCACCATCGGCAAACCCTATGCCGATGCAACACATTATAGCAGCTGGCAGCCAACCTCTGGTGGCAAGTCCCCAAGCCGGAGTGCTAGTTCCCCAAGGTAATCTAATGATTGATTGCTCCAGGATACAAGAGCCACATGCTCCAATTAGCTATCAGTCATCGGTAAGTCATATGCCGATGATTTATAATCCTGGGTGGGCTAACCAGCCGCCAGCTCAACAGTCTGGCGTATCAATGTATCATTACGGAGGCCCAGCAAACACTCAGAGCGGACCATCGGTACAGCAACCGATGAACACAATGACTCAACCTAATCTGCTAAGTGTGCAAAACTATCCATCGGTAAATCAACCGATGCATAGTGTTCAGATGACTGGTGCCGCGCCCGTGACTACTCCGCATCATCTTCAAGAGACGCATCAGCCGACTCCACCAGTCAACAACTAGCCAATGAGTCGGCAAGAGCAGGATGCATATTGGACCGATAAGATCGCCGAAGTTATGAAAGAACAATTCGGCATTAAACCCAAAGTCAATACATATTCTTATCGGACTCCGTATCCTCCAGCATATGATTTGATTCCTCTCCCAAATCGGTACAAAGTGCCTAATTTTACCAAGTTCTCCGGCCAAGACGACACATCGACGATGAAGCACATCAATCGCTTCATTATCCAGTGCGGAGAAGCTGCCAGCAGAGAGGAATTGAGGGTGAGGTTGTTTTCTTCGTCATTGTCTGGATCGGCATTCACATGGTTTATATCGTTGCCTCCAAACTCTGTAATCACATGGGCCGATCTAGAAAGGCAGTTTCACAAATACTTCTTCGCTAGCATACATGAGAAGAAGATTATCGATCTGGTCAAACTGAGGCAACGCAACGACGAATCGGTAGAAAGCTTTGTTCAGAGGCTGCGGGACGTGAAAAATAAATGTTACAGCCTAGTGCTTGATGATCGGCAACTGACAGATTTGGCCTTCCAAGGGTTACTGCCGTACATTAAGGACAAATATGCGTCTCAGGAGTTTGAAAGCCTAAGTCATCTAGTGCAAAGGATTGCCGATCAAGATGTCAAAACCTTTGAACCCAGGAAGACTTGGAATAAAAAGGTGACCTTCATTGGGCAAGAGGATTCTGAGTTAGATGAAGAGCTGAGCATCGGTGCGGCCGAGTGGGTGAAGGATAAGAAGTCTGTGTCTTGTCCGTTCGGCCAGAAAGAGGCTGAAAGGTTCACCTTTGATATTACCAAGGCTGATAGGATGTTTGACTTATTGCTTCAAGAAGGGCGGATCAAGTTGGCGCCTAATCAAGTGATTCCATCGGCCAAAGAGCTCAAGAAGATCAGGTACTGCAAGTGGCATAATGCAACTTCGCACAGTACCAATGACTGCAAAGTATTCAGGCAGCAGCTGTAGTCAGAGATTGAATCTGGACGAATCAAGTTTGAAAATTCTAAGGTCCAGAAACCGATGAAGATTAATCAGCACCCGTTTCCAAATAATATGGTGGAAACCAGTGAAAAAACCAAAGTGCTGACATCGGAAGCTGTCAGGAAGAACGCATCGGTAGATCCTAACCATCAAGTGACTGAGCATGATGAAAGGAGGTTTGCCGATGACAGAAAGGGCAAGAAGGTTGCCGATGAAGGTGGCAGGGCCAGAAGGGCTCCTAGTGTTGTAATCACGCACAAACAGCCAACGCGATACTATCGGCAATCATGTGAAGAGCGATATCGGCAAGAGGAAGAAGAGCACCAGGAATGGCTTCGACATAAGAACCACTGGAAGTGTCCCTTCTTCGTTCACTGCTGGGAAGAAGGCATCAAGCTGCCTACTGCCGATAATTGTCCCGAATGCAACGTGTACTACACCGCCGATCGGTCGGGTAAGAAGCCTTGTTTTGATGATCGGGCATCCAGGTACGCCAAGCCGCTCAAGGAAAAGAGGTCGGCGCATGACCGACTAGGAGGCAAGCTTAGTGCCCATAACAGGCTTGGCAGACGTGTTGATCAAGAGGAGCTGGAGGAGATGGCCAATGCAAGAGTGCCTGACGAAGAAATATTCTCCAGAGATCCCAACATCGGAAGAAATACCGATGCAAGCAGTGGAAAGCAGCACCAGCCTGTCTGGAAAACCAAGCTTCCTCAGTGGTGCCCCAAGGGTCTGACGAAGACTCAGAAAAGGAGGATTCAGCACGAGCGCCACAATGACTTGTATGACAATAAAGAACCCTCAAAGGAAAAGCAGTGGAGGCCAAAGCGTAAGGACAGGGATCCATCGACAGAAATTAATATGGTCATCATGTTGCCGATGGAGTTCATGGCACCTGTTAGCGATGATGAGGAGACTGCTGAGATGACGCAATTAGTACTGGATCCAATGACAGCCATCTTCGAGAAGTCTGCCGATGATGAGAGGCAGCACCTGAGGGCTCTGTTCGTTAAGGGCAAAGTGGATGGGTAGCCTATGATAAAGATGCTAGTGGATGATGGGGCATCAATAAACATAATGTCGTATGCTGTGTTCAGAAAGCTTGGGAAAGACGACCAAGACTTAGTCAAGATGGACATGAAGCTCAAGGATTTCGAAGGCAACGTGTCTACAACCATGAGAGCCGTATGTGTTGAATTGACCATCGGCAGCAAAACTTTGCCGACAACATTTTTTGTAATCAGTGGCAAATGCACCTATAACTTGCTCCTAGGAAGGGATTGGATCCACGCTAATTGTTGTATTCCTTCCACCATGCATCAAAGTCTTGTACAGTGGATCGGGGACAGAATTGAAGTCATCCGAAGTGAAGCCCCATCTACTGTTGCATCGGCAGAATCGGAAACTTATGAGCAGACCAGGTGCATATCCGATGAAGCTTGGGACAAAGAGTTCCTCAAAGTTGCTGATTACCGTATTAAACCGATCCAAGCAGTCGGTCATGAAGAAGAGTTTTAATGGATCGGTTCGCTGATGATGGAAAACTGGGACAGGGCTTCACATCCGCCGATGATTTACTTGAGATATACATCGGCGATGGTAGTAAACATACTCCTACTTTTATTAGTGCTAAGTTAGATTCCCAATGTAAACAACAGTTAACCGATTTATTGAAGGAATATAAAGATTGTTTTGCTTGGGATTATACAGAGATGCCTGGTTTAGACCGATCAATAGTTGAACATCGGTTACCCATCAAGTCTGGTTTCCAACCACATCGGCAACCTGCACGCCGATGCAATCCTACTATTTTACCCGACATCAAGGCGGAGATTACAAAGTTAATCGAAGCTGGATTTATTCGGCAATGCTGATATGTCGAATGGATTTCTAATGTGGTTCCTGTGTATAAGAAAAATGGAAAACTTCGTGTTTGTATTGATTTCAGGAACCTCAACAAGGCCACACCGATGGATGGTTTTCCGATGCCTGTTGCCGATCTGCTGATTGATGCTGCTGCTGGACATCAGATCATTAGCTTCATGGATGGTAATGCTGGGTATAATCAGATATTCATGGCTGAAGAAGACATATCCAAGACTGCTTTCAGATGTCCAGGTCATGTCGGTTTATTTGAGTGGGTTGTCATGACTTTTGGCTTAAAGAATGCCGGTGCTACTTATCAGAGAGCAATGAATTTCATCTTTCATAAGTATATCGGCACGATAGTTGAAATCTACATTGATGATGTGGTGGTTAAGTCTAGAAATTTTGAAAAGCATCTTGCCAATTTGCAAAAAATATTGGAATGCACAAGGGAGCATGGGTTGAAGATGAATCCTAATAAGTGTGCGTTTGGTGTATCGGCAGGACAGTTTCTGGGCTTTATGGTACATCAAAGAGACATCGAGATCGGCAGAAAATCTATTGATGCAATTAACAAAGTGGTTGCTCCTACAAACAAGACTGAGCTGCAGTCCTTGATCGGCAAGATTAATTTCATTAGAAGGTTTATATCTAACTTATCTGGTAAGATTAAATCTTTTAGTCCATTGTTGAAGCTGAAAGCCGATCAAGAGTTTATATGGAAAGAAGAACAACGGTTAGCCTTGGAGGAGATTAAAAAATATCTGGTAAACCCTCCAGTCTTGGTTCCACCTCAGCACGAGATGCCTTTCAGATTGTATTTGTCTGCCGATGACAGTGTTATCGGATCAGCTTTAATTCAAGAATTTGAAGGAAAGGAACGTGTGATATGTTACCTGAGCAGAAGGTTGGTGGGTGCTGAAACTAGGTATTCGGCCATAGAGAGATTATGTTTATGTCTCTATTTCTCTTGCATTAAATTGAGGCATTATTTATTGTCGGCTGAATGCACTATTGTATGCAAAGATGATGTGGTTAAGTACATGTTGTCGATGCCGATATTAAGTGCACGAATCGGTAAGTGGATTTTGGCACTTTCAGAATTTGACCTAAGGTATGAATCGGCTAAGGCTGTTAAGGGTCAGGTGATGGCCGATCTTGTTACTCAGCATTGCGGTGTGGTAAGTTATGTAGAGGTTGTTCCTTGGACTTTGTTCTTTGATGGATCTACGTGCAAGGACGGAGCAGGCATCAGTATTCTCTTGATTTCACCCCGAGGACGGAAGTATGAAATTTCACTGCCGATTGTTGCTACTTCAACAAATAATCAGGCTGAGTACCAGGCTCTATTAAAGGGGTTGGAATTACTCAGGGAGGTACGTGCCGATGCTATTGAAATCTTCGGTGATTCTATGTTGGTGATTAACCAATTGAGCATATGAATGCCGAAGTGAAGCTTTAATTGCAGCCCATGAAAGGTGTCTACAGTTATTAAAAGAATTCAAAGAGTACCGCCTTGAGCATATTCCTAGATTGCATAACGAAGAGGCCAATCGGTTAGCACAGAATGCTTCAGGATATCAGCTGATTCAAGAAGTCATGACATCGGTAATGGTTACCGATGACTGGAAAAGTGAAATTGTCGATTACTTAAGGAACCCGTCTAAGAAGGTTGAAAGGCGTCTAAGGTTCCAAGCCACCAAGTATGTGCTCCTTGACGATGAATTGTATTATCGGGCGATTGATAGAGTATTGCTTAGATGCCTTGGTAAAGAGGAATCAAAA
Source organism: Microstegium vimineum (assembly GCA_022036555.1). Taxonomy (NCBI): domain Eukaryota; kingdom Viridiplantae; phylum Streptophyta; class Magnoliopsida; order Poales; family Poaceae; genus Microstegium; species Microstegium vimineum. The sequence continues at coordinate 2,431,000 of CM039141.1, forward strand.
GAGTTAATGGGCGAAATCCATGAAGGTGTGTGTGGAGCACATCAATCGGCATTCAAGATGAAGTGGATGATTAGGCGGAGTGGATATTATTGGCCGACAATTCTTGAGGATTGCTTCAACTATTTTAAGGGGTGCCAGGGTTGTCAGAAGTTTGGTAACGTACAGAGGGCACCTGTATCGGCAATGAATCCTATAATCAAGCCTTGGTCGTTCAGAGGATGGGCTATTGATCTCATTGGCCAAATTTATCCGCCATCGAGTAAGGGGCATAAGTTTATACTTGTTGCTACCAATTACTTCACTAAATGAGTTGAGGCAATTCCTTTGAAGAAGGTGACATCGGCAAACATGGTGGATTTTGTTAAAGAACACATTGTTTACCGATTCGGTATTCCTCAGACTATTACTACCGATCAAGGAACCATGTTCACATCGGGAGAGTTTGATGGATTTGCTGCTAGTATGGGGTTCAAGGTGTTAAACTCTTCTCCTTATTATACCCAGGCTAACGGTCAGGCTGAAGCGACTAATAAGGGAGCTATCGAGCTTATAAAACGCAAGATTGAAGAAAACCCTAGAAGGTGGCATGTGGTGTTAAATGAAGCTTTATGGTCATATCGGATGGCTTGTCATGGTGCAACCAAAATCTCGCCGTATCAGTTGGTCTATGGACACGATGCTGTCCTGCCCTGGGAAATTAAAACTGGCTCTAGGCGATTATCTTTTCAAGATCAATTGACGACCGATGATTATGATACTCTGATGAAAGATGAGTTAGAAGACTTAGCGGGTCATCGGTTGAGGGCATTGATCAGCATTGAGGAGAATAAGAAGAGGGTTGTCAGATGGTATGACAAGAAAGTGAAGGTGAAGGAATTTACCGATGGTGATTTGGTTTGGAAGTTGATTTTGCCGATCGGGACTAAGAGTTCTAAATTTGGGAAATGGTCTCCTAATTGGGAAGGTCCTTATCGGATAAAGCAGTCTGCTCCTGGTAATGCCTATATTTTGGAAACTCTCGAAGGAGTTGCATTCTCTAGAGCAATCAACGGTAAATACTTAAAGAAATATTACCCTAGTATTTGGGTAGACGCATAGTGCTCAGTTGAATGCCGATGAAGGAAAAATTATATAAGCATCGGTAAAAGCGTGCTGGCGTTATATTACAGAACCAAAATCAAGTATTACTGATTACATTTGCCGATGTGATGGAATTTAACAAGTTATAACAGGGATTGGATAACTGATATCGCACGCAAGCGAATTTGTTCTATCTCTTCCATCTCCCTAGCATCCTCATCGGCAAATCCTTCAACCGATTTGATCTTTCTCTTTAGAGCAATGGCTTGTCGGGCATTGCTGTCCCTCTCTTGTCGCAGAGCTTTGATGGTATCAGGAAGTTGGGCTCACTTCTGGCTGACTGCATTCAAGGATTCTTCGACCTTTCTTAGCTCAGCTTGCAGATCTTCCTTTCTTGCCGATAGTTGGATGAATTCCTGTTCAAGATCAGTGCCGGAAGCTTCCATTTGGCCGATGTTCTTGTGCTTCTCATCGGCAATTTGCTTAAACGTAAGCATTTCTTCCGTAAGTTTGGATTGAGCATTCCTGTTGGCAATACGGCTTGAGACCCGTTGGTATTGAAGTCGGCGACTCTCAAGGAAGGCTGCTTGGAGGAGGATCTCTTCTGCATCGGCAGGTAGTTGGCCTTGGATGTTTTTGAAAGCTGCCCTTGCTGCAGTTGAATCCTGGACGAGCCGGGATGTATCTTGTTGCAGCAAGGAAAGCAGTGCTTCGAGTTTTGATTTGACCTCTGCCGATAGAGCTGGAGCAGAGCTTTTTTCGTCCTCATCTTCATCGGGAATGTTGATAGCGAAGGAGAATAGGCTGTCTGCTCGAGCGGGGCCTTCTTGGTGCTCGTCCTCGTCCTGGGGGTTGACACCAAAGGAGAATAAGCTGTCTGGGGAGTCTTGGGCCTGAAAAAAGAAGAAGTTACGATATGCCGATTATAAGGTTATGTTACAGATTTTAGGTGATTGACTTACCATTTTAAAGCGAATTTCTTGCCTAGGACTTGACATGTTGGATGGTCTAGCCTCATCCTGGAGATCGGCAGCAGTTGCCGAGGAATGAGCTTCTGTTGGGGAAGCAGTTGACGCCGTTGGTGCTGGTGGCGTTGTTGCTGGCGTCGCTTCCAATGTAGTAGCTGGATCCCGTGGTGGCGACATCGTTCTCTCATCGGGGATTTCGGCTGGTGAAGGTGCTGATGCCGATGCCGCCTCCGCTGCTGCAGTGGGTGGTGTTACCTCCTGATCGGGGATGTCGTCCAGTGGATGATCAGGGGTAGGAGCCGATGATGGTTCTGCCGTTGGTGCATCGGCAGTTGGTGATGCGACTGGAGTCGATGGCGAAGATGGGGTAGCCAGCCTCAGGCGCCTTTTCTTCCTTGGTGCGGCAGTGGGAGATCCAACCCGTTTCGATAAAGATTGGGGGGCATCGGCAACAGGACTTGGAGATGCTTGTGTACTTGGAGCAGCTGCCGATGACCTCATTGCCTGAAAAGGTTTAGTGCAAGTTATACAAAGTAAATTGTTGCCGATGAACAGTATGTGATCGGTATGAGTGAAGAGTTTACTGCAAAAACCTGTGTTAAGGCGGCAGCAGCAACCGATGTAGCCTTGGTTTTTGCAGGCGTCGGTTTGGGTACCTTCTGAGGGGTGAAGGCAGCTAGCGTGGGGGCATTATTGCCGATGAGTGATATAGGACTCATCATTCGAAGATTGAAGGGCTTGCCACTATTGCTCATCTTGGGGATCGGATCGTCAACCTGTCAAGCACAAGGAGGTCAGATACCGATGATAAGAATAAAAGTAGAAAAATGCATCGGGATTAAAAACTTACTGCGTCATCGGGGATGATGTGGTTGGCGTCGATCATATGCCGATAGTAGTGTCATGACTTAGCAAATAATTGATATCTCCATTCTTGCCACCAGAATTTATATTCATTTGTGATGAAGGATGTTGGTGATCAGGAGGATAAATCAATATCTGACGTATCGGCATTGGGAGGAAGATTGACGATTTTGTTCTAGTCTATAGCACTGGAGATGGTCTGCCTTGGTTTTACCACCTTGGAATAGCAGAGCTTGATCGGCAGTTGGCCAAATGCTAGTTGTCTTGCTGCTGCCGATGGGTAGTAAAACTCGAAGGATGGAGGGGCGTTCTTCCCGGATCCGAAGATATTGACTGGGATGGCTCGGGGAACGATACTGGCCTTCATGATTATATGATTTTGAGGCACATTCCCATCGGTGAGATTGAACAGCAGCGGAAATTGATTGTTCTCATCAATGTATGGCCACCAGAGCCGTTCTGAAGCAGGGATTCCGTTGTAAAATTTTTGAAAGAATAAGCCGAACTGTTCTGCATCGGCATCGGTCCCTGGCAACACTATGATGGCCTCTCCAAAGTTGAGTGGAGGGCGAGTTGCCGATTCATCATCCCTATACTTGTAATCTTCCGATATGTCCCTTGGGAATCGTTGAGCGAACAGGTCAAACTGAAGGACTTTGTACATATGTGCGTTCAGCCACATGTTGATGAACCACCAGGGACCCCTGAGGTTGCCGATGGGCTCGCCTAGCAGTAACTTCTTGGAGACTTGATGTAGAAGACGGTATACCGATCCAAGAAGATATCTGCCTAGAGGAAGTCTTGTTCCATCGGCAAGAAGTTCAGCTGCCGGAAGATGCATAGTGGTGGGTCCGACTGCCCTGCCATAGAAGATAAATTTTTCTAGCCACATATTTAGGAATATGGCATGCTCCCTCTGGTTTACCAATCCTGTCTTCTGGTACTCCTAGATATAGCCAGTCCAGCCGCCGATGTTCCGAGTGTTCACTTTGTACTCGGCTTTCCTGTTGAACAGGGTAAAGGTATTGGCAGAGAAGACATCGAGACCAGTCAACATGTGCATATCGGCAAGTGTGGGAGTGGCTGGTCCATGCCTGAATAGGAAGGCGTTCATGGTGTCAGACCAGAAATAGGAGGCCGCCATCAACATATTCTCATTTTTCTCCATATTGGCAATGGAGAGCCTGATGCACTGATCCAAACTGCGCTCTGACCAATAGACTTGTTGTGTTCTAGCGACCCTAAGGTACCAGTTCTTCCACCCTTTGGTGGGCTTGGTCCATGACCGGAAAACATCCTTCCATAATCCTAAACCAAAGCATTCAGATCTAAAAGGAATCCGGTCGGTTTCCGCGTTGATCATGTAACTAGGATCAGGATTCCCCATTGGGCCTAAGCAAGTGAAGCTGGATTGCTCGAGAGGGATTAAGACTTTGTTGTATAGTTCCTAGGTTTCGAAAAGAGAAAAAGAAAGATCAAAGGAAGAAAAAGGGGAAAAATTACGGGATTCATATAAACAAAGGAACTAGTAGGAGATTGGACGAGGAGGAGAATGGATTTACCTTGGGGATGTCGACTTGGATCGCCATTGGAGCTGAGGAGTTCTTGCGGATTGTGCTTGGCTTGAAGAAGGTACTGTTGCTCGAGCTCGAACGGGTGTTCTTCGGAAGCGCCGCCGGAGGTTGAAGACGAAGGCAGATGTAAAAGTGAAAGTGGACTCAGGGTGAAAAGGCAGATTGGGTCCTAGTAACTTTTATAAGCTTACTCAGGGGTATTTTGGGATTTCAGTTCACACTATGCAGGAATGTGGAGAGGCCTGCGGTGGATGTGCGCGATGATCAAGGAGATATTGTCAGGATTGCAACTGTTTGTGCTATAATCGAGGGATTTTATTAATAAATTGCGGTTCTGCGCGCGGAGATTGAGAAAGTTGTGCAGTTGTCTCGAAGGTAACAGCTACAGTAGAGAGAATTTCGGCGCGTAAAGTATTATACACTCCGAAACTGGGGGGCATGTGTTGACACCGTTTTTCGGCACGTCTCAAATGGATTAAGACTTGTGGCTGTTTTCTGTCGGCATCGGAAAAGTATCAGTTGAATCTGCCGACAAGAGAGAATGCTGCCGGAAAGATAAGTTGTTGCCGATGGAGGCTGAATGATCCTTGCCGACAAGAGTTAATTGGTGAAGTCGAGTGGCCTAAGCTATAAAGTTGCTGATGTCGATTGCCGATGAGAAGCTGATGCCGATTGCCGATGAGGAGATGTTGCCGATGCCGATTGCTGATAGGGATTGATTGGTGAAGACAAGTTACCAGTACAAGGTTGCTGATCGGGAAGTATTGCCGATGCCGATGGGCATGGGGTGTCGATGAGCACAGGATGACTTAGCGTTTGATGTCAGTAGAGGATTACCGGTGGCCAAAGAAGGAAGTCGCGGATTGAAGGAATCTGCCGATGGAAAGTTTTCATTGAGGGAAAGACATAAGGAGACTGGTGATTTTATACCAGTATTATTATAGCAGTTTGAGTCCGACTCTTGCATGAGTCGTTTGCTTTCCTTTAAAATAGGTGTATTTGTTTAGGAAAATAATATTGTTATTTTAGATCCGACTCTTGCGCGAGTCAGTTTCCTTAAAGATAGGAGTTTGTTTTAGGAAAGATACGGGTCGTGTCTTTATACAACTCTCCATGCGGGAGTATAAATATGTGCCCAAGGGCTGCGTGTAAAGAGGAATCCAATATCAAACAAATCAATTTTACTCTTATTCTACTTTTATCGCAATTTACCCTTTATTGCATTAGTTATAGCTTATCTACGAGTTCTTCAAGCTTCGACGGGCTGCATTACCTTGATCTCCGTCAAACCCTTGCAAGTTCCGCGTGGGAGTACCTTTGAGCTTTGACTTCCGGGCGCATCGCCGTTGTCTTGTTCAGCTCTGCTCTAGTTATCCTGATCAAGTTCCAATCTTGGCATCCGGGCGCATCGTCGTTGTCTTGATTGATTCTTGTTCTAGTTATCGTCCTTGTCGATTAACTGGTCAAATCGACTGGCACGCCTCCGGATATTGAATTTCGGGTATAAGCCCGAGGTGTTCGCAGATCCTGACGCTTTTTGTGTCAACAAGCAGCAACTCTGATCATTTTATCTCAATCATTTCTACTGCAGCCACATGTTGATATTTCAAGATCAAGTAATGCCTCAACAATAGTGGAAATCCCCCCTCAAGCTTCTACCGAGGATGCAGAGACTCATGAAACCGAAGATACAAAAGCTCATGAAGCTGAAAGCAGAGACTTTCATGAAACTTTCCAACTCATTGGTATCATTCGGCTAATCACTTCTTTCCCTTCATATGGCATCTTTTTCTTCTTCTTATACTCTTATCATCTGCATTATTGGAAATAGATAAAATCCTAGATAATTTAGCAGAAGAGCATTCTTTTGGTCCAGCTCAGGTTCATCATCCCCGAGTATTCAATCAAGCCTTCAATCTGAGTAAGACATCACTCATCCTGATGATCAACCAACACAACAGGTAATATTTTTTCCTCAAACCATTCTTTCAGTATACTTATCAGTCGGCTAACACTTCTCTTTCTCAAGAAAATCACCAAGCCGACCACCAGCTACTCTTTTACTGTCGAAGATTATATTAGCGAGAAAGGTGAAGAGGCTACTTCTCAGCAATCCCTGCCAGTGGAGAATCAAGCTCGGTTGAAAGACATAGCCAATCTCCTGAGCAAGGATATCAACATCCTAGTTCAAGATTCAGATCAGATAAAAGATCTTCTCGAGCTTATTAACCAAGATCTCCCTCCTGGTCTCAAGGCTTCTTTAGAATCTGCAGCCCATCTTGATGACCATTTTGCCATAGTAAAAAGAGCTAATAAAAACATGGCCTCCAGAGCTGTTTTGCAGAACAACAGGTCTCTGAAGAAACAAGAAGCCAAAGTTTTGCATTCCCAAATTCAAGCTGCTAAAAATTCACTAGCTACTTTGGAGCCTGAATTGAAAGTTATGGAAGATGAAAAGTCCAAGCTTGAGGCTCAATTAACCAAACTGAATGCCAGAATTCAGTCTCACACAGCCAAGATAGCAGATTTGCCAACCTCCATAAAGGCAACTTCATCAAGGATATCATCTGTCCTCAAAGAAGACCAACAGCTCAAGACAAGATTGTCCAATATTCAAAGCTCCGAGGATGAAGACCAGAAGGTGTTGAATACTGTTAGCCGAATCAAAGTTGATGCTTTGGATGTTATTAATCAGCTTCTGAGCTAGCAAACATATGGCTTTGTAACATTTTAACTATGATGTATTCCATTTTTGAACAATCAAATATTCTTATCTCTATATACCTCTGTTTGCATGACAATGTAATCAGCTTTTATCCCCCTGATTTAGAACATAACTGATTACATTTTAGCTTTCCGATTAGAGATACAACTGACCGTTCCCATCTTGCCGATTCAGGAATTAGCCGAGCGACCCTTGATTTATCCGAGCCTAGCCCAGTCTAGCAACGACCCATTCGAGAAGGGAAAAACCCTAACTCGTCGTTTGGTATTCTCACTCGGCTTATAAATAAACCTCCCTTCTTCTACCCCTGTCAACAGTTCCAGTCAAACATTCTCATCTCTGTCTCCTCCTCTTCTCTCGCTCAAAACCAATCCAGAAGGAAACCCTAGCCCGCACAGTAGCAATGGCAGGAGGTGACAATCACGGCAAGCGCCCTGCTGAAGGGGAAGCCGAAGGAAGCCGAGCATGGCGCAAACGGCAGCGCGGGTAAGATTTGGCTCCTTGTCCCCTTGTATTCCCGTTCATTGTTCATCCTTCTAGCCCTGATCCTTGTTCTTACTCATCAGGATAAGAGTCATTTCTTCTAATTACAGCATCCCTTTCCCTTCGGCGACAGCAGCCGAGCCGGGGACTCCATCGTCCGGCTCCTCTCATTCAAGTTCCTACCACTCCAACCCTTGGGATTTGGAGTCGGGTGCCATGGACGCTCCCTACACCCACGCGGAGGTGGTTACCTTCAGGGGCGAAAGGGATGATGCTCGAGGAGAGATGGAGAAGATTTCCAAGAAATACGGCATCGACCAACTTGAGTGGGAGAACCAGCGGAAGCAGTTCTGCGACGCCATCACCGGTCAGTGCAAACAAATCTGTTTCATTTCTTCCCTTTCTTCTGATTCATCTATTCATCCAATTGGTGTTCCATCTTTCAGCGCTTTCTGCAGAGGTCGAATGCCTAAAGATTGCGGCGAACAAGATCGCTGACAAGGTGAACGCCCGGGGAGAAACTGCCGAGGCACGCCTTGATGACACGGAGGTCATATAGATCAGGCCATCATCCAAGGTGTGCACCACGGCATAGCCCTGGGTTGGCGGCAATGTCCACCCAGAGTAATGAAGACTTCTCCGTCATGCCAGTCGGCTTCCGTGGTGGCAGGTCTGCGGAAGATGTTGAGGACATTGACGATCTTCTGGAGAGCTATGAGGATCATGCAACTGTCCTCGCCCAAGCCACCAATGCTCAGTCTGTCCTCAACAGACTGTTTGATGAGTAGTTTGTACTTAGGAATCATGTAAAACCAACTTGTCTTATAAAATATTATCTATGATTTCCACATGTTTTTCCTTCATGAATCTTTCTGATAAATCTGAGGAATGTTGCCTGAATCTGTATGACATCGCTTTGACTGTGTTTAAATTTTTTTACTCTAAAGGCGACACATACTGTGTCGGCTATTCTCTAAATTCTTAGAGTATTTTTTCGGCTAAAGGCAATGCTCATACATTGGCTATTTCGTGCACAGAACTCCTTAAATTTACTTATGCACCAACCTCAACACTGGGATAAAATTTCTTGAGAAATCTTCCATTAATAGCTCTAGTAAACTCTTCTCCCAGCAAAGTTTTCAAAATATACGCGTTACCAGGTGCACACTTTACTATCCGAAAAGCTCCTTCCTAATTTGGAGACCACTTGCCGAAGGCTTTATCTTTTGTTCTAATCGGTAATACAGTCTTTCAAACCAAATCTCCCTCTACAAATTGCTTTTCTATGACGTTTCTATTATAATATTTGGCAATACGGAATTTGTTCTTCTCAATACTTTCCAATGCTTTGAGACGAACCAAATGTAAATCCTCCAATTCATCCATCATTAAGTCCTTCTTATAATTTTCTTTCCTCAAATCATTTTGCAATGTAACTCGCCTTGAACCCGATTGCAGCTCCCATGGTAACACAACATGATGCCCATAAACCAACTCATAGGGAGATGCTTGAGTAGACCCATGACAAGCCATTCGATAAGCCCATAAAGCCTCATTAAGAACCGAATGCCACTTCTTCGGTTTTTCATCAATCTTCTTCTGAATAATTTTAATCATGATTTTATTTGATGCTTCAGCTTGGCCATTAGCTTGTGCATAATAAGGATAAGAATTGTATAATTTAATTCCCATATTTTTGGCAAAATCATAAAACTCAGATGAAGTAAATTGAGTTCCTTGATCTGTTGTTATAGTATGAGGAATTCCAAACCTGTAAATTATATGCTCCTTAACAAAATTGATCATGTTTTCTGATGTAATCTTCTTCAAAGGAATAACTTCAACCCACTTTGTAAAATAATCAGTAGCTAACAACACAAACTTATGTCCTTTGCTAGAAGGAGGATTAATCTGACCAATTAAATCCATGCCCCATCCCCTAAATGGCCAAGGCTTGATAATTGGGTTCAAAGCCGATGCTGGAGCTCTTTGAATGTTGCCAAATCTCTGACAATCTTGACACCCCTTGTAATATTCAAAGCAATCTTCAAGCATGGTCGGCCAAAAATAACCAGTTCTTCTAATTATCCACTTCATTCGGTAAGCCAATTGATGTGCACCACACACCCCTTCATGCACTTCATACATTAGCTCTCTGGCCTCTCCTTTACTCAAACACTTGAGTACCCCATCTGTAGACTTATAGTATAATTGATCATCAAGGAGCACAAATTTGAGGGCTTTGTATCTGAGCTTTCAGGAAACTTTCTGTGATGGATTCTTTAAGTAATCGGCAACTTCGTTTCTCCAGTCATCAATTACCCGATTCGCATCTAAAGTGCTAATCTCTTGATCCTCTCGGTATCCCGAGGCAGCCTGAGCTAGTTTATTTGCTTCTTCATTATGTCCCCTAGGGATATGATGCAAGATTGCCACCTGAAAACCCTTCAAAAGTTCTTGGCACTCTTCATAATACTCTCTCAATACATCATTCTTGCATTCATATTGGCCGATCAGTTGGTTAATTACCAACTCAGAATCCCCAAAGATCTCAACAGCGATGGCCTTTATTTCAGCAAGAAGCCGAAGTCCTCTAAGTAGTGCTTCATACTCTGTTTGATTGTTAGTAACACGAAATTCAATAGGGATAGCATACTTAAAAATCACTCCTCGTGGAGAAATCAAGAGAATACCAGCACCACCACCTTTTCTACAAGATGAACCATCAAAAACCAAAGTCCAAGGCGCAATATCTATCATGTTAGCAGAAGGATCACGGTGTTGGGTAACAAAATCAGCAATAATTTGACCCTTTACTGCTTTTGCCGATTCGTACTTTAACTCAAATTCTGATAAAGCCAAAATCCATTTGCCAATTCTTCCATTTAAAATTGGCATTGATAACATATGTTTTATTACATCAAATACAGAAACTACCACGCATTCGGCATTCAACAAGTAGTGCCGAAGTTTGGTACATGAGTAATACACACACAGGCAAAGTTTCTCCATAGCTGAATACCTTGTCTCTGGATCTAACAGCTTTCGGCTAAGGTAAGCTATCACTCTTTCCTTTCCTTCAAACTCTTGCATAAGGGTCGACCCTATTGTCTGGTTGTCGGCTGCCACGTACAACTTAAAAGGCTTGTCAAGCTATGGAGGTACCAACACAGGTGGCGCCTTCATGTATTCTTTGATTTCATCAAAAGCCTTTTGTTGTACGTCACCCCATACAAATTCTTGATCCTTTTTAAGATTTAACAGTGGAGAGAAAGGCAAAACTTTTTCTGATAAATTAGATATGAATCTCCTTACAAAATTAATCTTGCCGAGCAATGACTGCAACTCTGTGAGATTAGTTGGAGGCACAACCTTGTCTATTGCTTCCATGTTTTTCTTACCGACTTCAATCCCTCCTTTATGGACTAGAAATCCTAAAAACTCACCAGCCGAGACCCCAAAGGCACACTTGTTCGGGTTCATCTTCAAACCATGCTTCCTAGTGCACTGCAAAGTCTTCTTTAAATCGGCTAAGTGTCCACCGTGATTTCTAGACTTAACCACCACGTCATCAATATAGATCTCCACGATTTTGCCGATCAACTTGTGAAAAATATAGTTCATGGCTCTCTGATAAGTTGCACCAGCATTCTTTAAACCAAAAGTCATGACGACCCACTCAAATAATCCAATATGACCAGGACGTCTGAAAGTTGTTTTTGAAATATCCTCTATTGCCATAAAGATTTGGTTATAGCCAGCATTACCATCCATAAAGCTGATGACTTCATAACCAGCTGCTGCATCGACAAGCAAATCGGCAACCGGCATTGGGTAACCATCCATTGGTGTAGCTTTATTGAGATCCCTAAAGTCAATGCAGACCCTCATTTTTCCATTCTTTTTGTATACCGAAACTATGCTCGAAATCCACTCTGCATATCTACATGGTAGAATGAAATTTACTTCTAATAATCTTTCAACTTCCTTTTTTCACATCGGCCATACCTTCTCTTTGAAAAATTTTCGCGGAGGTTGTTTGTAAGGATGAGACCCAGGCTTGATCGGCAATCGATGCTCAACAATAGAACGATCCAGTCCAGGCATCTCTGTGTAATCCCAAGCAAAACAATCCTTGAACTCTTTCAGAAGGTTTATCAATTTCAATCTATACTCTGGGTCTAAATTTGCACTAATATACATCGGCCTTAGCTTGACATCATCACCAACATTTATTTCTTCTAGCTTATCGGCCAACATAAAGCCATGTCCCAACTTTCCTTTGTTGCCATCGATCGGGTTCCCCATTAAAAATTTCTTTGACAGCTGACTGCTTGGATCGGCTGTTGATCCTTGTTGAAAATGTTCACATGACCTTCTTCCCATACTCTCCTAGAGAAACAATCAACGCTATCATATTCCCAGTAAGTAGGCTCTGTAGTAGCAACACTTACCGAATCATCAGCATGAACCACCTCAACATCATCTCAAATCCACTGAATGAGAACCTGATGCATGGTTGAAGGTATGCAACAGTTAGCATGGATCCAGTCTCTCCCTAAAAGCAGACTGTATGCCCCTTGCCATCGATGACAAAGAAAGTAGTAATCAAGGTTTTTGATCTAATCATCAACTCAACGTGCACAACTCCTCGGGTGTCAGAAGGATTGCCAGCAAAGTCTCTGAGCACCATGTCAGTTTTTAGCAGTTCCTCATTGGTCATCCCGAGCTTCCTAAAGGTGGTATAAGGCATAATATTGATGGCAGCTCCTGCGTCAACAAACATCTTGGTCAGAGGCTTGCCATTGACGTACCCCTTCACATAAAGTGGCTTCAAATGTCGATGTTTGGCCGGTTTATCAAAAACTGCCCGTTCAGTTAGGACAAGTTGGGCCATCAGATCATGATACTCACTCTCATCGAAATCTGAGTACACTTCTTCTTGGATATCCTAGTTTTCCGGAGCTAAGAACTCTGATGGAATAAAGAAAGCCATACACGTATCAGTCGACTGGTCTTGCTTGTTAGGCTTTTCCTTAGGATGCCACACTTGTTTCTTTTCGGCAACTGTCTGTGCCAACTCTTTGTTCCTCAAGCGTTGTACCCTTCTTTTCTGGCTCTTCCTCAACCCTGGTGGACACCATTGTCCTTTCTGCCACACGTACTCACAGTGTTCTTCTTCCTCAGTGCCTTCTTCATAATGGATCCACCCTTGATCGGCAAATCTCTTGCTTCGTTGATTTCCAGAGCTGTCCATTTTTACACGCCGATCGTCCTCAGTAAAATGTGCTCTAAGCCTTTCATGGACCGGACGGCGGTTGGCCCGAGACTGCCTGTACTCTGAATATTGATCATTGCATTCAGGGCAGTTATCTTTAGTAGGCAGCTTCAAGCCTTCATTCCAACAATGTTTAAAGAACGAGCATCCCCAATGAGATTGTTCCTGCTCTCTCATGTACTCTTGCTCCCTCTGGTACATCTCTTCCTCGTACCTCTGATGTTCCTCCATGAACTCTTGTTCCTCGTAATACCTTCACTTTCAATACCGTTCTTGCTCCCGTCGCCATTTGTTCAAAAGAATCCGTGTCGTGACTCTGGGCTTGGAAGCTTCCCCTCTCTCAGTTCGGCCATTTTGGAACTGAGCCTGTTGTCGAAACTCTTCATTTGTAATTTGCCGATTAGGGTCAATAGCACCAGTTTTCTTAGCTTTGTCTAAGGTTAACAGTTTCATCTTGCCCTTATCTTTGGAGTTTTCCATAGCAATCATGTTCATGGAGAAAGATACTGTGTTCTGTGCAAAAGGATTAGCATCAATTTTCATCTTCCCATCAGATTTCAGATGCCCTTCCTGAATAGCTTTCTGAATCCGCATTCTGAATACTCGGCAATCATTGATGGAATGAGAATTGGTATTGTGGTAACCGCAAAATTTTTTATCTCTCACCCCTTCAGGGCGCAGCATGGGGTGCCCTTCCGGCAACTTGATACGTCCTTCTTTGAGCAAAATCTCAAACAACTTGTCTGACTTGGAAACATCAAAGTCGTGCATGCCCTTCTGCTACCTCAACTAGCGTTGACTGGCCTGAGTTGGTTCTTTCCCCCAGACCAATTCGACTGCGGCTATTTCATCTTCATCATCGTACTCTGCTGCTTCTTCCAGGAAACTTTGATACATCTCATTAGCCACATCACTTTTTTGGAAACGGTTGTCTCTCCTGAACCCTTGAGCCTGATTGCTCATCATGGCCAACCGCTGCGATAGTTGACCAAGGTCATCGAAGTCCATGCCGAACAGCTTCTCTCTGACATTCGGTTGCATGCCCGCTATTGTCATCTCTGGCAACTGGTCATCTGGCAGGTTTAAGGAATAGCAGAGGTTTTTAGTCTCCCTAAACCTGCGGAGATACTCCTGGGGTGTTTCATTGGCTCTCTGCTTCAAGCTCATAAGGTCAACTAGTTTCTTCTCATTAGTGTTTGTAAAGAAATATGAATGAAACTTCTGCTCCAATTCTGCCCATGTACCAATGGAATTAGCCGGCAGAGACGTGAACCACGTGAAAGCCGACCCTGTCAGAGACAATGGGAAATACCGAATCTTCCAAGCTTCATCAGCGGATGCCTCTCCAAGCTGCATCAAGTATCGGCTGATGTGCTCTATGGTGCTAGTATCATCCTGACCAGAAAACTTGGTCAGGTCTGTGGGAGGTTTTACTCTCGGAGGGAGTGCAACTCGGTTATACCACTCTGGATAAGGGGACTTGTATGCAAAGGACTGGCTCTTTGGCTTTAGGCCAAACTGATTCTGCATCATATCCGTCATCCTGTTCATGATAAGGTCAATATTCGAATTGGAGCTCCATGTGTCTGCCCTTAAAAAGCCAAACCTGCAGAGTTCTTATACCCCGGATTTGGGAAAGAGTCAACAGTATTGTAATCGACAAACTCCTGATATCCGTTTCCATACATATTTTTCTGCAACCTGTTCGCAGTTGGAGATACCTTGAAAGCTGATTGTGGGACGTTTCCCGACGCGCCGAACGCGAGTTGGCCATATGTTATGGGCGGTTGCTGCTTCTGGTGAGGAGCCATCCCACCTTGGTCCATGCCAGGCGCTCCGCTACTCTCAGCAGCTTTCTCCTGGTGCTTAGGCACATGGAACAATGTCGGTCCTTGCATTGGACCAACAACTTCTTCGAATTATTTATCAGCAGATGGACCGAAAGTACTGACCATGATTGTGCGAAAGACATTCAAGAAATTTGTATGATGATTTCTCATGGTTTCACTCATGGCCTTGTAAACCATTTCAGTCATCTTCTGAGCATCTTCCTCTTCGGTGTAATCAGTCTGATGATGAAGGAGAGTCCTTGGGAGTGACTGTTTCTGAAAAAACTTGTTGCTTTTGTTCTTTGAAAAAGACATCAAGCATTTACGTTGAAACTCATCACATGCTTGCTGGACAATATTCCTTAGGTCTTCTGGCAACTCGTCCATAGTCACGTCTAGAACCTGGCTATTGTCAATTTTAACCATCTTGAGATGTAACGTCCCACCGAGCGTGCCAAAAAGTGTGTTGACACGAAATGTGACGCACTGTGCCTAACACACAGCAAGCCGGAAAACGTAGCTTCAATCGGGTGCCCGGGTGTTTCGAAATCCGGAAACGTGCCAGTCAGTTTGACCTGAAACTAACAAGGGATGAAAATCATTAGATATAAAACTGGAACATGTCGGGTGAGACCAGATAGTTCCATATATACGGCCCTGAAGCCACTTACGACGACATACAGCTATAGAAGTTGTCTGCCAACAAGTTTTATAGATCATTCGGCTAAAACAAACAATGAGCACGTAAAGAATTGATTGCCGAACATGCATGCATGAGAAAGTAATGAACGAATCATCATTAAATATGAATTAAAGCATAACCAACTCGGCTATCCAACCGAATTGGGGTTCATGATGAAGGAACATGTAAGCAAACACGATCAAACCAATCTAAAGCTTGTATCCGCCGCACGACACCTAACTTTATAAAAGCTCAAACATAGTTAACATGCATGAACCCGCAACACGTAACAATCTAGATGAAACCAATTCGGCTATTATGGGTATAAGATCTATTTATGGGTATAAGCAATTACAAAAGCATAAATAAATCTATGAGAAAAGATGAAGCCGAACCGTATCAATCTAGATTGGGCAAAAGAGTGTTACAAATATATAAAATATATATAAACATGCAACACGTAGTAACTTAATGAATCTACTAGATCTTGCCAAATCTAATAGAGTCGATAACTATCTTGCTTTTGCTAGGCATATCGAGCAAGCACCTGTCGCACGGTATCTACTCGTACACAAAACATAAGCGAAGACTTCTTGATTGTCAAGCAAGGATTCGCCGCACGATCATTGAAAACAAACAAGACTACTTGTATCAACATCTAAATCCATCGCATGATACTAGACATGATAACAAGGTTGCCGGGACTTACGGAGGTCGACGGATCGATGGTTCCTCTCGAAGAACTCGACGACACGACAAAGGACTCGAAATTGGCACGGGGCCGGTTGTATTGTATTGGTTGTGAACAGTTTTTACAATGGCCAAGGGTTTATATTTATACCCTGGTCATGACATGAGTCCTAAAAGGACACGGTTACAAAATATTAAAGGAAAAACATGATATCTTTGACTTTAATTTCCTCCGGAGTCTTCATTACCTTAATTGTCGCGGTCTTCGTTGCCCGATCGGCCTTTTGCTTGCCGTTTTTGTCGCTTCTTCAACGGAAAACGGCTCCTCCTTAGAATAACCGACCGCATGATCATTTAGCCGAACCTTTGACGATTAGCCGACCGCACGGACATTTGCCAACTTCTTTGGAAACTAGCCGACCGCACAGACGCTTGCCGAATGCTCTGAGTTCTGCACTGGCCCACCTGTCATCTTTCTGAGCATACCACTTTAGAGTGTTTGGTTGCAAATGCTACATCTTGAAGAAAGGCACAAGACTTGGAAAGTTTGACAAGAAATGTGATGAAGGGTTCTTACTTGGTTACTCAACCATAAGCAAAGCCTATAGAGTGGAATTCGGCTAGTGGTATGCTTGAGGAGGTTCATGATGTTGAATTTGATGAAACCAATGGCTCTCAAGTTGAAAATGAGAATCTAGAAGATATGAGTGGACCTCAATTGGCCAATGCTATGAAGAATATGGATATTGGTGACATTAGGCCAAAGCAAGTGATTGACATAGAAGATGACAAAGATCAAGTGCTTAACTCACCCAATGTGCAAACTAGTGGTTCTCAAGTGAGAGATCAACAAGTTGCTAGTTCATCTCAACCAAGCTCAAGCAATCAAGTTCCTATCCTTCAACCAACCAACATTGCAAGAGACCACCCCATTGATCAAATAGTTGATGATATTTCAAGTGGTGTGCAAACAAGATCAAGATTGGCATCCTTTTGTGAACACTATTCATTTTTATCATCCATAGAGCCCACAAAGATTGAAGAGGCCTTACAAGATGTCGATTGGGTCAATGCAATGCATGAAGAGCTCAACAATTTCACAAGAAATCAAGTTTGGGAGCTAGTTGAAAGACCCAAGAACTACAATGTGATTGGTACAAGATGGGTATTTAGAAACAAGCAAGATCAAGATGGTATAGTTATGAGAAACAAAGCAAGATTGGTAGCTCAAGGTTACACACAAGTTGAAGGTCTTGACTTTGGAGAAACTTATGCACCGGTTGCAAGATTAGAGGCAATAAGAATCCTATTGGCCTAGGCATGTGCACACAACATCAAGCTATACCAAATGGATGTGAAGAGTGCTTTCTTGAATGGATATATCAATGAGCTAGTATATGTTGAGCAACCTCCTGGTTTTGAAGATGATAAGAAGCCCAACCATGTGTACAAGTTGAGGAAGGCGTTATATGGCTTGAAGCAAGCACCTAGAGCATGGTATGAAAGATTGAGGGATTTCCTCTTATCCAAAGGGTTCATCATGGGGAAGGTTGATACTACTCTCTTCACCAAGAAGCTTGGCAAGGATCTATTTGTGCTCCAAATCTATGTGGACGACATCATATTTGGTTCAACCAATCAAGATTTTTGTGAAGAGTTTGGCAAGATGATGGCAAATGAGTTTGAAATGTCAATGATTGGTGAACTTAGCTACTTCCTTGGTCTTCAAATCAATCAATTGAAGAATGACACCTTTGTGAGTCAAGGCAAGTACATCAATTATATGATGAAGAAGTTTGGCCTAGAAGATTCTAAAGACATTAGCACTCCTATGGACACCAATGGACACTTGGATAGTCATGCTAGTGGCAATATGGTGGATCAAAAATTGTATCGGTCTATGATTGGAAGCCTACTCTATGTGACCGCTTCAAGGCCGGATGTCATGTTTAGTGTATGCATGTGTGCAAGATTCCAAGCCTCACCAAGAGAAAGTCATTTGAAGGCTACAAAGAGAATATTGAGGTACTTGAAGCATACACAAGATGTTGTATTGTGGTATCCCAAGGGGTCTAACTTTGAGTTGATTGGATATTCGGACTCCGACTATGCGGGATGCAAGGTTGATAGAAAGAGCACTTCGGGCACATGTCAAATGCTAGGCATGTCACTTGTATCTTGGTCATCAAAGAAGCAAAATAGTGTTGCACTCTCTACCGCCGAAGCCGAATACATAAGTGCGGGTAGTTGTTGTGCTCAATTGCTTTGGATGAAAGCAACTTTGAATGACTATGGGATCCATTTCAAGCAAGTGTCGTTGCTATGTGACAATGAAAGTGCGGCGAAGCTAACCAACAATCCGGTCCAACATTCAAGAACCAAGCACATTGACATAAGGCACCACTTCAAAAGGGACCATCAACA
This sequence comes from Microstegium vimineum, assembly GCA_022036555.1. Taxonomy (NCBI): domain Eukaryota; kingdom Viridiplantae; phylum Streptophyta; class Magnoliopsida; order Poales; family Poaceae; genus Microstegium; species Microstegium vimineum. Next base: position 2,449,597 of record CM039141.1, read on the forward strand.
AAAGGGTGATATCAAGATCACAAGTGTTGGCACCGATGATCAACTTGCCGATATATTCACCAAGCCACTTGATGAGAAGAGGTTTTGCAAGCTAAGAAATGAGTTGAACATTCTTGATTATTCAAACATGTGTTGATGCACCCCACATATATGACATGCCTCTCCTTCAAACAAAGCAAGGTACAAGTTGATTGACATGTCATTCATCTAATATTAGGACTTGTTAGTGCATCTAGACATCAACTCATTAGGCTCATTCATGAAAATCAAATGTGTAAGGACCTGATTGGCCTAGAGGGGGGGTGAATAGGTCTGTTTAAAATCAACTTAACACCTTGTTGTCAGTTGAGGCCGGCACTGCTGGGCTAAGGGCAGCAGTGCTGGTCACCAGAACAGAGATCAACACAATTCAAAATGTAAAGACTGAATGTAAATTGTGTTTGAATGGAAACCTTCCTAGAGGTGTAGGGAACCTCTAGCACCACTTGAAAGTGGTAGCAGCACACCACGAAGTAGATCGGGTCCAAACCCTAGAAATCACCTTGCAAGCAATATATGTCAAAGTATAGAGGCAATCACAGGGAGACACAAGATTTATCCCATGGTTTAACTCGCCACAAAGGCTTGTCTACGTCCACGTTGTTGAGGTGCGCCACACTAGGCTCAAGCTCACCAAAAAGGCTAGCTCTTTCCTCGGTCTCAAGTCAAGAGAGTGAACTCTTGAGATGAGGGGTAATGTATTAGCAAATTGGTGGTGTTACAAACCTCCCTAGGCTGCCACACAAGTTGGCAAGCTCAAGGGTGACGCCTAGCCGCCTAGGAGCAAAGTTCCAAGAGTAAAAAACTCAAACCACCGGCCACCACGCGAACCAAATGCTTGTAGGAGTTGAAGATCCGAGGGAGAAGCTTCTTATCAAGCTTGGAGGCTCAATCTCTCAAAGGTTGATTGCAAATCAATGGAGGAGATAGGTTGAGCACCAAGGGAGAAGTGGAGAGCAAGAAGAGAGCTCCTCTGTCTGTTTCACGAAGTGAGAAAGAATGGAATGTCAGAACTAGCCGTTGGGGGTGAGTGAGGAGGTGTTAAATACCCCCACACTGCTCAACGGTCAGAACAAGTCGCGGCAGTGCCAGCCTGCCCGGCACTGCCGGCCTGGCAGAACCAGCAAAGAGTGGATCTTCGAATAGTTGGCTGATTTGCCTTCTATGTTTGTGGAGGTGTGATGTATTTGGATAGATATTGCATTTGGTTCACTTGTTGGCATGCGTGTTGAATCCCTCTTAATAGTACGGCAATCCTAACTCAATTTCAAAGTATAAAATGAATTTAAAACTTCTTTGAGCTTGTTGCCATGCACTTTTGTAGTTGGAGGGGTCCGCCAACCTGTCCATCAACCTCCTTAAGTTTAACCTGCTTGTCATACTCGTAAAGTCTCATTAGTTCTCTAATTGCGTTGTCATGTCACCAAAACCCACCTAAGACTTGATTGCACTTTCAAAATGTTTTGATGCTTATATGGTACCACTATTGCTTCTATGCTTGATATTATCTAGTGGTAGCATATGACATGTTTGTAGGCTTGCAATCCTAGTGTTTGATCTATACTATGAACTTCAAATGTTGGGCAAGATAACCATTCTAGGATGTGTGAACAAGCTTGTCCATAGTTTAAACCGAGTTAAATAATTTGGGGCAAGTAATCTAGATTGAACCACACCTAAGCTTCTCTCCAATAATCAACTTTTTTTTATAATAGATGACAAAGGGGGAGAGAATATGGGGGAGAAGTAAGTAGTAAGAAATATTGAAATTTTTTGAAAAATGTAAGCACACAAGTAGGGGGAGCAAGCCTATGAATAAGTTGTTGCATATCTTTGTGCATTCATAAGTGCTTGCTTGCATAGGTACTTACATTCATGATATGCCTGTGTGGTGAATGCTAGAAACTTAAATGTCTCGATGCTTGAAGTACTAGCATGATTATGTTTTAGCCTAATTCTTCTTGTGAGCTTAAGCTTTCCAAGTGGTATTTCAAGTTTGCTTTCAAGTGGTTTCTAGGCATTCATGGTGCTAAGGTTGGTATAATATGACACTCCGATTGGTATCACGCTTCAAAGGTCCATCTCTTATACCTTAGCATCATTTGGTAGCATTCACTCTCCCACAATTCCTATTCATGCATATGTGATCAAAATGAACCAAACTCATATATCACATATGTAGGGGAAGCTAATACTACCAAAGTGAAAATTTTCATTATATACATTCTTTTGTGAAAGGTTGTCATCAATTACCAAAAAGGGGGAGATTGAAAGCCCAAGTTTGGTTTTGGTTAATTGATGAAACCTATGGACTAACCCTTGTACTAAGTGTATGATCAAGATAGGGTAGTTCACCTTGACACATGAAGCTAAAAGGATGACAATGGTGCATTGATCAAGTGCTTCATGGACTAAGGAAAAGAAGAAAGAGAAAAACAAAAATGGGCTCAAGGCAAAGGTATATCATAGGGCCATTTTTGGTTTAGTGATCAAGACACTATAGAGAGTGTGATCACATTTAGGATAGATAGTTGTACTATCAAGAAGGGAAAATTCATATCGATTGCGGTTATCATGTGCCACTAGGTTTGCATTGCATATCCATATAAAATGAACCTAAGTGACACAAACTAAATTAAATACAAGAAAATATGTTGTAAAAGGCTAACACAGGTAACCAAGGTTTGGAAGATATGGTGTTAGCACTTAAAGACTTGGAGAAGAAGAAGCAACTCGTTTGGACAAAGAGAAGCGGTCTGGACGCAGGGTCCGGACACAAGGGATGCTCGGTCCGGACTAACGCATATGCGCCCGGTGGCATACCCTAGCCCTTGGCCTCTCTGGACAAGAGGTCCGGACGCTGAAGATGGTCCGGACGCGAGGCTCTGGACGCAGAGTCCGGAGTTCTACGCTCTCTGGACTCCTCTGTTGGAATTATCCGGACACTGATTTAAGTCCGGACGGTTGACTCCAGTCAAGAGTCCAGAGACTTGGTGCTCTCTGGACCGTCTCTGAGTTGGGTCCGGACGCAAGAAGAAGCGAGTCCGGACGCTACTGTCTACAGCAACTGGAGACGACGTGGCGGGCGTTGGTGGAGGCGCCAACGGGCGAATTCAAATGGAGGAGGGTCCGGACTCACACCCGATGGTCTGGACCTCCTATGAACTTGCATCCGGAGTCACACAGAATTCAGTGGAGAAGGGGCAAAACGGCTAGTTGTTCTGTGAAAGCTACAAATATGTTTTGGCCGGCTCAAGAAGTACTCTCCTGCAACTCCCATTCATTCTCACTCATTGTGCTTGCTTGAGATAGCCCACAACTCATCTCTCTTTACTTTGCTTGCTAATTCATGAGAGTTTGAGTGACCCAAGTGTTTGATCATTGCATTGCATCTTAGTGGCACTTGGTCATCGTCATCGCCGCGGGATTTCTTGTTATTCTTGGTGTTTGCCAACACCTAGACGGCTTGGCGATTGTGGAGAAGCTTCGGTACGTGTTGGTGATTGTTCGTGGCCGGCTTCATCGACTTGTGAGAGGGATTGTACCCACCTCGGTGGAGCGCCAAAGGGTAACTCTAGTGGATTGCTCATGTCATTGAGTTACTCTCATTTGGGTGGATTCTTGTGGCGCCCGGGTAGTGGGCTAGGCTTGTGAAACGCCTATTAGCCACCGAATCACCATTTGAGTAGTCGACACAACGGGGACTAGCTTGGTGGCAACCAAATGAACCTCGGGAGAAAAATCATCGTGTTCATCTTGTCTCCCGGCTACTCTTGGTGATCTTATTGTGATTGATCTTCATTTTGACATCCATACATCACAAGGCTTCGGTATAACAATCATCCCTATCTTTTGCATTTACTTTCTTCATATCTTGTTTAGTTAGCTTGCTAGTTAGTTCTCTTGTTAGTGTTTTAGTTTACTTGAGCTAAATGCCTTAGGTTCTTGCTATTGTGTGTATGCACTTAGTTAACTAGAATTGCTTGATAGGTGGCTTTGCATCCCTAAGTAGAGCTAGAGCAAAAGCTTCGCTTAAGTGTTATTCTAACCTTTGCTCTAGTGTTTTGTAGAATTTTTATTAGGCTATTCACCTCCCCTCTAGTCATCTAGGACCTTTCACCCGTCTTGTAAAGGATTTTCATATGTTCCATTAGGACATTGGCACCGGAAAGTCACAGGGAAATTTATGCAAACTCCATGACATAATTGTGACTCAGGGTCGTCACACTCATTTATGTCTAAAAAAACATGTACAAAAATGTAAGTATGGTAAATATCTTCAGCTGATGATTCAAACGCAAGTTGTACTTATCGTCTGATTTATACATTTTGGTACCTTTGCAACCGTTTGGGATCGAAGCATTGCCAGTATAGCCATCTAGGCACTCGCAGATATAGCTTCCTGGTGTATTCGTGCAGTGTTCATAACAAGGATCAACGTCTTGATAACTGCATTCATCGATATCTGGAAAGACACAAAGTCATTGATTGAGAACCACCAGAGTTAATAAATAAGTTTGCATACTTCATGTAGCACATGGATAAAACAGTGCTACCTTGGCATCCTCCCAGGAGGTAAGGATTTCCTTGATAACCATCATCGCAGTGACATTGGTACCCAGCTCTAATGATAGTATTAGATTGCACGCCTCGGCATTCAGAGTTCTCAGAGTTCAAGTAATTATAATTAACCACCCATCCCAGTGTGGCCGGGAGCGCTTCAGGGTAGTTGTCATATATTGTCATATCCGCACTATAACTAAAACCACGGTCAACTATGTAGACAGCAGCTGGAAGAGCATAGGCTGCCCCATTAAGCTTGTGGATCTGGATATTATAGAAAGGGTAGCCTAGAACAATGTTTACCTCACAGCAGCCAATGCCTGTGCAGGCACTCCCTGACTCCACAACTATCCTTTGGCTTGCATCAAGCGGGCAGACAGTAGCGCAAGATCTGATCAAGTTGTTATCCTTGCCGCCCCGAAGATCAACCTGAGCGCCACAGCCCACCAACGCCAGGCGATTTATTTCCTCCACCAAGAAGTAGGGACTGTGTTTTCCTTCTCCTTGTGGAATGCCTCGCCCCCATGTCTCGTCTGCTGTGCTGCGCCCCTGATCGACCGTGTATAACAAGCGACTGCTGTTGATGCGCACGGTGTTGGTGGGAATGGAGATCTCGAGCACTTGTACGGTGTCATCGCCGAGGAACAGCTTGGGTGGATGGTGGGAGCGATCGCCAGTGGCGTAGCTAGCCAGATGGGCAGGTGGTTCATTTTTTTTTTGAAGGATCTGGAGGGGCCGAGGCCCCTACAGCGATCGAATATATTAAAGAAACATAAAAAGTTTACAAGGAAGGAGCAGCAGTGGAGGTGAGGCAAATTAAGAAACAAAAAAGGAAAGAAAAAAAATCAGCACTAGGCTGCTAACAATTCCAGAGTTTGTATCCATGAATTAAACTGAGTTTGCTAAGAATGCCAGTGGCGTAGCTAGCCAGATGGGCAGGTGGTTCATGGACCAACCTAAAATTTAGCTCAATGTTAAATTATAATCTCCATGGATCATGAGAATTACACATGACTCACTCTATAATTTGATTTTACATCTACAGTGGACCACCCTTGCTTTGGATCCTTGTTACGCCACTGACGATCACAGGTGAGGTTTAAGCCTTCGCCATGGCAGCCAGGCTCCATGCCGAACGGGAATGGCACGCTGATGTTGCCGCAGCTCCTGCTGCAGCTACTCCCCGGCCCTGTGGCTACTTCTGCTGCAGCTACAGTGGCGCGGCCGGGGGCGCCCAACCCCAACGACAGCAACAACAGCAACTGCATGGCTACTACAGCAGCAACTGATGCAACAATTCCCATACTTTCTACTTCCTCCCCCTTCTCCTTCTCCATGTGTGTGCTTTTGTGCAAGGAACACAGCACAGGCCACTACCGGTACGGTCCAGCTAGGACTGGGTAGTACACTGCACGCATTGCTGGCCTCATGATATACTCCTACATAATACTCGGCGAAATTGGTACGAGTGAGTGTTGACTGTTCTGCATGCGGTTACCTGGAGACTTCAATATGAATGCGGTGACAGACTGATTTGTGTTTTGTGGTTCTAATAACATCTCCACCATGCATATGTACACGCGGTGACTTGACGTGTGCTGGTCCGTCTTCTCATAGCTAACGCCTAACTATAACTCATAGTTATGTGTTGTTGGAAGACCGACCAGTATGCCTCTGCTTCTCCTTCGGAGAGGAAAGATTGTTATCGACAGTTATTGTAGCTACTAGTAGTCGACTATGACCGGCATATATACCGCTATAACTAATTAAGTTTAAATTCTTTTTAAATAATGGATGAAATTAGTTAGTAGACTACTTATTTATTCTTTTCAAACAATATATTGAACTTCATTATTCTTGGCGGTCGTCACGGTCTTATCGTTTGACAGGATTATACACTGCTGGCTGATTTCTTATGAGAAAAAAACATTGTTCTGATTGGATTTAAACCGGCTGAAAAGTCAAGCGAACAGGCTGTTAATTGTGGAACCCTTACTCTCCTCCGCTGGATGATATTCCATTGTTTTGATATATATTTTCTTGCCGAAACATGGCTTGGACAAAATGTAGCTAGAGGTCGATATCCCCTTTTATGAAACTAATGTATTAGGGGACCATCATAAATTCTTAATCATATATCGTGACAATGCAACGTATGGGGTTAATGGATGTCAATGCAATGCTTAGGGTATGTACAACCGTGAGACGAGGTTCGTCTCTAAACACCTCGAATTTATCATACAGACAGGTATAAAGACAAGTCATCCAACCCACAGACTGTTTCTAAATTGTGCTTAATGCTTTGCATTTAGTTAGGATCAACTAAAACAATTTTTTTGTATACTATTGTGTGGCTATTTCTTACATGTATACCATCATTTTGTATACCATTATGTTGTCAAGAATATGGTTTTCACAAAGATAGGAACATTGTATACATTCTAAAGAGGTAACACTTCACAAAATGAAATATTCCACATAAATTATGGAATTTATATATCAAATATCGCAAATTTTCTCTATCTGGATTTGTCATTAAGTATTTAGAGAAATGTGACGGTATGTTCTCTTCGTTTGATCTTTCAACAAGGTACGTAGTATTCTGAAGAAACCTTCAGGTAGCGCTTGGACACAAGCTTACCATTATCAGGTGCTTTATTCATTTCAAGCATGAGGCGTATGGTTGACAAAATTTAGAGGACAGAGTACAAGATCTTTGGAATTTCCACTTCTACTGAATGGTAGATGTAGGTCTTTATATTGCTGAAAATAGATAATGGATCAGTAGATAAGTTCAGATCAAGGGAATCTTCACATTCTACCAATCTTTGCAGAAAACCATAGCCGAACAACAATCATCAGTCATCAGTCATCGGTGCACGAGATAAGATCAAACAAGTTTTCAATGGCCAGAACCAACAACAGACTCAATGAACAATCGCACACAAAAAGACGATTCATTGGCCTAGGCACCAGCGGCGACGCGGATGCCAGCGACCGGTGGCCGAGCCAACACGCAGACTGGCCAGAGACGTCGGCGGGAACGAACTGTAGAAGAAGCGTAGGCGTGGAGTCGAGGTCGCCGATGATGGCGCGATGCCATGGGGGAGCCTGAGCCGCGTCGAGGTCGCCCGGCCCTACCCCCACGTGGCGGGCTCGCCGTCGATGGCCGCGAGCTCCACCTCACTCCTCCCCCAACCAATGTCGATCGCAACTCTGCCCCGCCCACCACAAGACTGCCTATCAGATGGATTTGGTGCGCAGCAAGCAAAATTGCGGCCACCACATCCTGATCCCACGCCCTCGCATAGAGACGTTGCAAGTCCTACAACGCTGCTCCGGCCGTCGCCTCAACCTAGGAGCACGCGCCCACCTCGTCGCTTCGCGAGAGGACACGAACCCCGTCTCCTCTGGCCTGTTCGTTTGGCAGGATTATGCACTGTTCCGGCAGGATTATTCACTGCTGACTAATTTCTTGTGAGAGAAAAACACTATTCCGGCTGGATTTAAGCCGGCTGAAAAGCCAAGCGAACAGGCTCAATAGTCCTGTTGGCGGAGTGTTTTCTGCAAAATTTACTCCGTAAAGAGTAAAGACGGGCTCAATAGTCCTGTTGTACGTGCCCTAAGTACCGTCCGTGTCTTCATATTTAAATTTAAATTTGGATTTTGCATTTGGTTCAAATAGTGTGCAAAATGCTGATTTGCCATGATAAAATATTTCCCTAGAGACTCGAATCTTAGGAAATACATTTTCCATATAGGATCCGTGAGCTAATTTTTCTAACTCATTTCCGAAGAATGTAATCTGGCTTTTTACTATGAAATGTATTTTCCATATCGGAATAGGAATCCGTGAGCTACTTTTCCAAATCTTTTCTATTCCCAATCAAATCATTCCCTATGCAATGTTTTTCGTGGACGTGATTCCTTTCTATATCGGTCAAGTCTGCATATACTTCTTTCGTCTTAAAAATAAGTGCACGGCCAAGCTTAGACTCTGTTTAGATCATAGGGTTAAAAATTGTCCACCTTGTAAAAATAGACTAAACGTGAGTTAATTATGAGTTAATGGACTCTAATTATCAATTAGCTCGCATTAGTTCTTATTAGCTTCAAATTAGCTCATGTCTAAGCTTTTTAATTGGTATTCGAAAACATGAGCTAATAATTAGTTCTCGGATCTAAACACCCCCTTAGCATGTACCCCCTCCATCTTAAGATAAGGTGATCCGATGACTTTGCCTCCGTATTTCTTTGCGTTCTGATATTTTTATGTTGTTTTGGTATTGTGTGAACTAAAATGTAGTATAAAATTATTTGTGTTGTTTTTAGCAATATTACTTTGTTTAGCTGCCAGTTTTATTCTTAGAAGTGAGATGCTGCCGGTCATTTTGCCTTCAACCTGCAAGCTGTTAGAATATTTTGCTTGTGCGGGCTAATGACGTGGAAATCTCTGCAGCCGCTAGATGCTAGTTGGAGGATGGAGATTGAGGCAAAGCTACAAGGTGCCTTTTTTTCTTCTCATCAATCCGGCCCGGCCACGACCATCGCCGATCGGCGCTGCGGGCTGCGGCGCATCTCCTCGAGCGCGGTGGCGGGCCAAGCGTCGTGGTCGGCTTCTTCATCTCATCCTTGTAGGCCGTCGCCGCAACCGTCCTCGCTCCCTCAGTTCCGCATCCACTCTCCCCCTTCGAGGGCTACCTCTACCTAAGCAGACTCACGCGAGCCAGAATCCGGAATCTTCTAGAAGCGTCTGGACTCTGGAGGACTCCCACCCGGTTGCCAGCCATGGCGGAGAACCTGGCCCCCGAGAAACGCCACACCTTCGTGCACAACGGTGAGCCGCTTCCCTCCTTCGTACCCTCCACAGCCCGCCTTCCCCGCGGCACCCCATCCCCACCTCTCTGAGGCTCTGACCTAGGGTTCGATCCCCATCCCCCCAATGAGCAGGGCAGAAGGTGTTCGAGTGGGACCAGACGCTGGAGGAGGTGAACATGTACATTGAACTCCCCAAGGGCGTGCCCACCAAGCTATTTCACTCCACCATCCAGGCCAGCCACGTTGAGGTCGGCATCCGTGGCAACCCGCCATACCTCAACGTCTGTGCTTCTTCTGAAGGCTTGCTTGTAATTCAGTTCCACTCAATTCCCTAGATTTCCAGACGCCTATTGAAATTTTTTTTGGGTGATTTCTGCAGCATGACCTGACGCACCCCGTGAAGACCGACTCGTCGTTCTGGACAATAGGTGTGGCCGAACTCATCGCTCTTGAAGACTTCATCATTTTTTTCTGAGCATGAACTGTAGATATTGATTTCTGTAGTATTTCTGACATCTTCTTGAATAGTGTTCTTTAAATTATTATTCGATAATTGTCAAATTGGCATGGTGCTTTCACCAATTAATAGTTATGAAAGCGATTGCTCTGCTCCTGCTTCGCTGATACAAATAAAAAACTACTTAGCAGCTATACTGATAATCGTTGGATATTATTGGGTGGCTTTAGTTTTTGGCAGGGTTAGTTGATAGCTAGATAGCAGAAATTGTTGATGAGTACAACTGTACAGCTGCTACTGATTTGGTACCCTTTTGTGTTTTACTAGTCTCTTTAGACAACAAAATATGTCTTGAGCGCACACCTTTGACCTTTTATAGTCTTACTTATGCTGGGCAATTATCTTTCATGGCAAATGCAGTATCAGTTTCATGCCAATGATCTTATGAGTCTGTATAGTTTATGGTAGAAACTCGCTAGCGTCAAGTATTGGCTATTGTTGGCTGTTTTTTTATAATCTGATCCGAGTTAGTGCAGAACTAGAACAAAAGTAGTTAAGTAGCATTGAATTGTGCAGCCAACTTAGGGCTGTAGGAAAACACATATTTTCTGCCAATCTAAAGAACAAGTGAATTTGACAACATGCTTTGCTAGAAACAACAGGATGCTTCTGTGCTGTGATGATTTTTGAAAAGCCAGTTAAACTTGTGAGCTAGTGATAAAATGAGATTATGCATAAGTGTATGCGCATCTGCCACTCACATAAAGTTTAGTACTATGGATATTAGGATATGTCTGTAAGGACATCTGAGTCATATACATCTAATTTGACTAGCATTTTTAACATGGGCAATGGTGATGACAATACAGAGGATAGTGAGATGCATATCACACTGCAAAAAAGAGAGAAGGGGAAAACATGGTCATCTCCAATACAAGGGCAAGGAATTTTGGATCCATATGCTGCAGATCAAGAGCAAAAGCGGCTTATGCTCCAAAGGTTTCAAGAAGAGGTTTCATCTTTCCCTCCCTCCCTCCCTCCCTCCCCTGTACAAGTTTCATTGCCGTGCATTCCCATCTCTGCTTTCACGCTTCACTTTCTTTTCTTAGTTTGTTGAGTTGTTTTCAGTTTTTTAACTCAGATCAGTACATGAATATAATATGAAGCAGGACTGGATATTTTTGAATCACCGACAATATTAACATGGGTTGCATTCTAATGCCTCAAGTCAAATTACAGATCCAATAAAGAAGTCTTGTTTGGCAAGATTAATTTCTCATTCAAATTTGTGCACTGTTAAAGGAGCTTGCAGTGTAACTAGAGAATGTAGCTAAGATGGTTGAATCAAAGTACGATAAACAAGCTAATAACGATATCTAGCCAGTTTGAATTTGTATCTGACCAGTTTTCCTGCGATCTGGGCTAATCTCATGATTGTTAGTGATAAAGGGCCTAAAACTATTTAGGTTGCATGATTCACTTGGGTGTTGAAAATGATTTGTGTTGTGTAATAAGCTACAGCTGGAGAATACTTGGTTGAGTCCAGAGACACTCCATTCCTCCATTCCTTAAAAGTGCAGTTGTCGGTATTACTCTAGTGAATTGTTTTTATGATAATATGCTCAGGCTGCTGGTAGTTATTTCCTAGCACTGATCTTGCAAAGTTCTGCAAGCATAGAAAATATCTACTGCCAATAAGAGAAGTTTACTGTGGGCGTGGGTAGCCTAACTTCGTGTCTTCGTATTGTCCAATGTCAGAATAAGAAAGAGACTAGCCTTGGCTCTATTATGTAGTAGTTTGGTGGTAATAAGAGCAAAAATGGCAAATCACTTCCATGTTTGCACGAGGTGTGGTTGAAGCTATTAATAACAGTTGCCCACTTTTTTGAAGACCCATCTCTGAACCCGAACACTGAATAATACTATTCTGGATAATAACTATGTATAGCGTATGTATAAGTCCCTTATGACATGCAAGGGTCTTATCATTCGCCCTTTGAGTTTCATTTCGCATGCACCTTTTCTAATTTTGTTTTTTACCTGTAGAACCCAGGGTTCGACTTTTCACAGGCCCAGTTTAGTGGAACCTGCCCTGACCCAAGAACCTTCATGGGAGGAATACACTCTGAGTGAAGCTCCTTACCTGCCTATGTTGCTGCTATATCCCAGAATCTTGTTAGATGCGGCAGGTGTGCTTATTCTGTCTGTAAATCGGTTGGTGTCTATCATGGAAATAATTGTGACGTGTGACCATTTTGTGTGCAAGCTCACTAGCTCACTGTAAACCTTTTTGGCAACTTTTGTGCTAAATTCTAATTATAGTTGTTATCATCATTTAGTGCTCGTTTTTGGATGTATATCAATATTTGGGGAGAGTTGGTGCCAACCTCTGCATGCTAAATTCTAATTACAGTTGTGATTATCATTCAGTGCTCGTTTTTTGGATGTATCTCTATTGGGGTGAGCTGATGACTGTAGTCTAAGGGCGGGCTCGTTTGCCAGAAAGGCTTTTGTAGCGGCTCCGGGTCCGGGTCCGGATGAAAACTTGCCAAAAGGTCATCTAAAAAATGGCTTTGGCAAAAATAATTATATAAATAAAATTTGACTCCTCCGTAGCCGTTTGTCTACCGAAGAGCAAGAGCTGCTAAAACGTAGCTTTTCTCCCTTCCTCTTCACAAGGTCATACAAAAAAACAGCTTTGCCAAAAAAAAAAAAAAAAAAAAAAAAAACTTACTCCTCCGCAGCCGTTTTGTCTACCAAAGATCTAAAAGCTGCTAAAACGTTCCGTTTCTTTTCAGACTTGGTAAAAATTATAACAAAACTATCATTAGAATTGTATTGGCTAAGTTTTTTTAAGATAGCTTTAACTCCATTGTAGAAGTTCCTCGTCACAAATTCGGTACAAAATATAACAAAACTATCACTGAAACTGCATTTGCTAAATGTTTTTTTATGTAGCTTTAGCTTCACTAGAAAATTTGCTTAATAAGAGGGTGCAGCTGTGATATTTGTGTCAGTTTATTTGAGAAGCTGCTTAATAACATGGCACTATATCTAGCACACTATTGATTTGAAAACATGGTTACATCATTCACCAGGGCTTTAATAATGAAGCTAGAGGGTTCATCGACCTAAATACAATATTTTTTTACTGAATGGGTAAACTAGCTAAGTTGTGCGCTGCTTATTAGCATCCCTATTACAATGATTTCTAGAGATTGAATTAAAATCTTGCTATAGAACCATACACTCATCATATATTGGCACAACTTCGGATCCAATACCTCCCCAAAAGGCAACTTCTTTTCATGCTAACCATAAGATCGTGCAAGTGCTTTGTGTTAACCATATGCAGGTTGTTTTTATACGTGAAGGCCAGGTCTAGTGCCAGTGCCATGTATGCGATGCTCACGCCTCAGCAATCCTATATTAGTTAGTGATTTTCATCCATAAGCAGCTTTTGTGGGTAAGTGGATTTCAATATTTAGTGGTTTTCATTAGTCAGCAACCTTCGTTAGTTAGTAGCCTTCGTCAGTGAAAGGATCAAGATGCTCAAGAGGGAGGTTGAATTATGTTTGTTTTAAATTTATAAAGCAAAATTGAAAACCTATCAAATGTCAATCACCCCCTAGTGCCTACCGGTCGTGTGTCCTAGCTAGAAAGCGGTAGCAGTTCATGGAATTGAAAGACAACCTAAGCAATTCTAGTAGCAACGGTAAGAACAAGACGGAATGTAACTGCGGAAATGTAAAGAGCTAGGGAAAGGAAATTCTTGACGCAGCGATGTTTTCCCGAGGTATCGAGGAGTCGACACTCCCCCCTAGTCCTCGTTGGAGCACCTCGCAAGGTATCGCCCCCCCTCAATCCCGCGCAAGGGATGAATGCTCTCTAGGGCTGGTTCTTCGCCACTCCGGCTCGATGAACCGCCTACAACCGATCACAGAAGCTTGGAGAAGGGCCGCCAACAATCTTTCGGCGATCACCTTCCTTCGATCACCACCGAACCGTCTAGGTGCTGTCGAACACCAAGAGTAACAAGCACAAGACCTTCACTTGACCAACTCAAAGGCTAGGAAGGTGGATGGATGCACACTTGTCACTCCTAATCACTCTAGGAGGGAAGAACAAGATGAATTCTCTCAAATCTCTCCCTCTCTAGGCACTTGGCTCTCCAAGAACTCTCTCAAGGTTCCTCCAGGTGTAACAATGGCCAAGAGAACTAATTAGAACGAAATGGGCAGCTATAAATAGTCCTCACCTCCAAAACTAGCCGTTTCTTGCTTTTTCTCTTTTCTGCGTAGGCGTCGAACTAGCCCGGAGACTAGACCGTCGGACCAATTCACCTGGTCCGGAGCCTTTCCTCAGTTCAAATCTCATCTGAAACAGGCACCTCTGGACTACTTTCCATAGTCCAAAGCCCTGGTCCGACGCTCTGGTCCGGAGCCAGGGTGCTCACTGAGTGAAAACTCATCCTGAAACATGAGCCTCCGGACCACTTGCCTTGGTCCGGAGCCCTGGTCCGACGCTCTGGTCCGAACACAGGGTGCGCACTGAGTTGGAACTTAACTCAGCCACGCAGCGTCGGACTAGCCTCCGGCCAAGCCGTCGGACTAGTTCGGAGCCTTCTCTCCGGCTCACTTCCTCTGACAGGGGCCACCGGACCAATAGAGATTAGTCCGGTGCCCTCCGGACAGGTTGTCCGGAGCTCTCTCCTCAGAGCTTTTGCCTAAGTCAAGGACCGTCGGACCACCTCCAATGGTCCGACGCCTCCTAGGCTAACTAGTCCGGAGCTCATTTCTCCTCCTATTTTAACTCTTTTCACTAAGTTTCTTAAAGGGGTTTTGCTCCTACCATCTCAAGGGCTATCAGCAGGGTCTCTAGGATTAGTTGTGACAAATGTGCATACACCAACATTCCCAAACTCTCCTAGGCCAAGCTACTAACCTCATACCCCCTTTATAGTACGGTCAAAAGAAAAACAAAGTCCTAGTCTATACTTAGTGTCCTTCTCAACCTTTTGCATTAAGACCTAGCCTAGTCTTTAACTTGTATCTCCATCCTTTGAAACCGAAACTATTTCCATCTTGGGGGCATGCATATCCATTAAGCCCATTCATCCAGCATCACTAATGACTTAACTCAAATGACTTTGCCTCTGCAAAACACACGTTAGTCATAATGACCTAGCATTGTCGTTAATCGCCTAAACACAAGGGACCATGATTCTTCAGTCAGTCAATTGGTTTTCATCGGTCATTGGACTTCGCTAGTCAGATAACTCTCGTTAGTCGGCAACCTCTATCGTCTTTGACAATTAGTAGCCTTCGTCAGTCAGCAGTCTTTGTCACAGTCAACAACCTTTCTTAATCAACGGTCTTCATCAGCCCCTCTAAACAAAGTCGGTAGCCACCCAATCTTCTTGGAACCCTCTAACGCTAACACTTTTCTTTTTTTTTTGCAGGTCGTATCATCCAATTTTTCATTCATAATATTCTATAATATGCATCCACCGAATATTATTTGAGTCAATTTTTGCAAATAACTAACCATGTAGGTTCCTGATTGGTAGTTTTCGCTAGCCATCTTAAACTAGAACCTTCTCGTTCGAGGCATGGTTCCTCATAAAAATTGCTTATCTCTTTTTCAAGCTCAAGTGTTATTTTGTTGGGTGCATGATATGTTTATCCCTTCTAATATTTTCTCGCATATCGACATCATCTCATGCATGTATATATATTACACAAGTGCATTACACCGTAATGGCCTGGGCCACATGGAAGAAGTCCCGAAAGTACATGGGCACCAGGACTCTATACATCAAAATCCCGGAAGATGTCCCAAAATTACATAGGTGCCAGGTTGTGAAGCTAAGTCTTTCGCGCTACCCTTGCATGTCATATAAATGACTAATAATTTTTTACAGCAAATAGAAAGCCAGTGTCTTTCTAAGTGTTGAAAGCGTTGCGAGCAAGTCAGCATTCAACAAAGCTATAAAGCTTAACTGAAGTCCATGAAAAATGCACTCTATCAACTTAGGTGTATTTTCACACGACTTCTCCAACTTTCACCAGGTGGCGTCAACGTCTACATCGGCTTCGCCTTCGCCAAGCTCTTTGGCACAAAGGGACTCCACCACCATGTTCGGTGATTTCACCAACATCGCATCCGCCAAAACACATTTTCAGGAGGGCCTTCGCCAAACAACTTTGCAGAAGAGCCTTCGGCAAAACTTCGATGACTAGCCTTACCGACACCTTCGTCGCCTATAGCAACATCGCCTCCACCAAGAAGCTTTGAAAGAGGGTCATCAGCAGGAGGGGCTTCACCATCATCCTCGACCTAATGGGCTACATCAAATCCATTAACAGCGAGGCCCACCACACATTCATCAAACACTTTGACTCAAGGGGATCATCGACAACTTCGCCCTGAACAACTACTTCCACTACTATAACTATGTCGCCTACACCGAGCATAGTTGAGGGTTCGATCACAAGCACTAGCCAAGACGGACTAGGGGAGCATACTGGAGGACCAGCCACTTCGGAGCGAGGTGTTTTTTGTCCAATGCTCGTGACCAACAGTTCAAAGGCCTCATAACAACCTTCGGCCACAACTACTTTGACTACAATCAACTACCCCAACCACGACGACTCGAGAGAACACAAGAGACAGAGGTCTCGGAAGTGGAGACCCGCGCGACGACAGAACACTAGAGATAGAGGCCTCAAAGACGAAGACCTACGCATTGAGGAGGCCCTGGAGGCGAAGACCTACGCGCATGGGTGAAGACCTACGCACTTGGAGCTAGATGCCCCTAGATTCAAAACACATATATACTAGAGTTGTACGCGTGCTCTTTTCTCCACACCCTTTTCCCCATGGGGTTTTTAGAATGAAGTTTTTAGTAAGGCGTGCACATATAGGTTGCGAAGGGTAGTCCTTGCAACCATTTTTTATTTGTATTGTGCCTCTTCTTCGTGTATGAGCATCTACTAGGTGATGTAGTACGAGTCATAACCTAGTAGATGAGGAGCTACTGTTGGGAGAGTCCATATTCGCATGGACCAATTCCCCCTAGAAGAGGCCCAATAGGGGCTTGTATATTGACTTGTCAATTTGAACCACACCAAAGGGCCGCATGCAAATTACCACACAACTATATATAATACTAAGAGCATGAGGATGCGGCCCTGACTCTCCCCCTTCTGCCTCCCATAACCAAACCCCAGTCGACTCTATAGTTTTCTATCCTAACACTATTCGAAAATCGTATTCCCAATAAAAAAAGATGCAATGGCAGGTCTGGATACACATCTACACTACCTGCTTGACTGCCAGCCACATTGACTTGTCTATTTAAGTATTTCCCTCTTCGGTCGTCATTGAACTGAATAGTCATACATACACTGTAGTTTCTAAAAACCAAAATGTACGCCAGTACAATATAGAGACCGACTATGCTTGTATTGCATGTGACCCAAACAAAGGTTCCTCAAATATCTTCAAAGTGTTATACAAAGACAAACTAAAAAGTATACGTAGATGCCAAATTTGGGGTATAGAATAGAAGCTAATAGCAGTAACAAATAATTGATGTTTAATAATAAGGGATGGGAAAAACAAAGATCAGACCGTTTCATTTGTGTCAGAACCCTCCATACATTTTACCAAAGATCATGTAAACCGTTATATTTTGATCATCTCTATCTCTACTACACACTTTCTGCTATGCCTAATAGATTATAGATTGTAATTATGGCTGGTTATTAATAACTAAACATGTTGATGCCTAATACTAGTACCTTTCGGATATACGCGTTATCCGCACACTGTCGGCGAGGGATCGTCGTCCCTTGTCCTGGGTTGAAGAGGAAAGACAATCACACTTTTGGATCAAGTGTCGGGGTTGCCTTCGCTTCTTGCGTCGCCCACGTCATCCTCGCTACGCCACCTGGTCCTCGGGACGGCCTCCGCCGTGGTCGTTCTCCGGGACCTCCTCTCCGCCCTGGTCGTCGTCGTCGTCGTGGTCGGCTACCGCCTCCGCTGCCATCCCCCTCCTTCTATGCAGGACCACCCTGGGTCTGGGGTTGCCTCCGCTTTCCGTGACAACCTTGTTTGCCGGTTTGCGTGGTATTGGGTTAACTTGGTGGAGAAGATAGATTGTAGTTGTACGTATATATATGGAAAAAAATTGGGTGAGCGACGGGTTCACTGAACCACCGGTGCGCCCATATGTTAGATCGCTAACACGTGGTATGGAAAACTAATCAACGTGCATCGGCTCCTGTGTATTCTACTGCTGCCTGCATGTCTTGGCTGGACCAAGTGTAGGACGTACAGTCGGGCCGGCCCAAGTACAGCAGCGCTTGATTTGTTTTGTTTGCTAGGTGTCGGTGATTAGGGGCGCATGGGTGGATGAATGGACCCGTCGCTCACCCAATTTTTTTCCATATATATACTAGCATGTTTGGGCCCTGGATCCGCTTCTCTAGGCCGTTATTGATCCCCTGTGTTGAAGGAACCGGGGTCACAACACAGAAGAATGGTGAAACGGTTACGCGTATGCATGTACGGTGGTGCTAGTTCTGTTTTACTGAACGGGTATAGGGATAGGGTGCGCATATACACCGTGCTCGCAATCGTTACATATGCGCTTTGTGACCTTGTGTTCTGTGTGGTTGGGGTAAAGTTGTATTGTCGTCGTCTTTGTGAAACGTGTGTTGCCTGTTGCCATCGCTTTTGATATCATGCATGGCTTGTAGTGAATACTATGCAAGACACTACTAAGAATTTTAACCGCGACGGTTATTTTGGCTTAACAGAGGTCCTCGGATAAAAGGTCGTAGTAAATCAGGTATTAAGCGAGTCAATTTCCATGCCCGTCTTGGTTAATCAAATAAAAAACAAAAAAGAGAGTACATGAGAAGCATAATACTCTCTCCATCCCCGATTACTTTAACTCTCCCAGATTTGTTAGAATGACTTATAATTTGGAACAAAGAGACGATATATGTTCGGAGCATATATGTTTGCATCTGCTCAATGGCTAGAAACAATAATTACAGTCAAATCAATAGTTTGTTGATTAACATAAAATTGTGACGATTGAAATCGAAAAAGAAACATAAAGTTAGAGGTGAGGTTGAGCTAGGTCATTGCATCCATGAGAGGGGAGCTCTTTTATGGAATTTGAGGGAGAGCTCCTCGCATAAGATTGGGATTGAGCTTCCAGGTGAAGTAGCAGGGGCGGCGGGAGGGGTATGCTTAGGTATTCCATGAAATACCCATGTTTTTAGTAACACAAGGAATATGTATTGTGTATACTAGAATGTTTAATTCTGCTAGTACTATTATTCCTTATTGTTTTGGAGAAAATTGATTTTGGAATACCCTTGCGTGGTGCCCTGCCTCTGCCAATGTGAAGTAGAGAAGAGATTCAAGGCTTACATTTCTGAAACGATGGTGGTAGTCATGTTCTTCATATCCTTCATAAAAAAGAGCATAAGATCAGAGAGGGGATTTGCTCATAGGATGAGATAGGGAAAGACTCTTGAGCTTACAAAAGTGAGAGGGATTGAGGGAGGTGGGTCTTGAGCTAGGCATGATCTTGGACTTCAATTTCTTTCTCCTTACATTCCTCTTCTTTCTCTCTTTTCCTTTCTGTTTCTCGTTCTTCATTCTAGAGAGAGGTATTTGAACTCGGGTTGTCGATAAGGTGGAGGCAGAGGTGCAATAAGGTTGTGGGCAGTGAGATTTGGAGTGTCACGATTGACAAGGGTAGCAAAGCGGCGAAGCTTGGTCTAGCGCAGGCTCAGTCCGAGTGGCCCAGCCGGCATTGGAGTACAACGACATGGAGGTATGTGCCCGATAGCGAGGTTCGACACTAACTCCTGGTTGGTATCACGAGCGATACATGGTGGCATTCAGGGCTTGCAAGGGTGAGGCAAATGGCACGGTGTCGTGGGCACACCCGAAGTCGTTGCGACCTCTATCATCATTTATCTTGAATGTATTTGAGTTTTTTTTCTTCCTTTGCAAGGCACGGTGTCCGAGTGACCGAAGTCGTTACCAAGAACACTAACCCGCACACACGAACTGGTGGAAAACGAACCTCGCGACATAAACTCGAAGGAAGAGCTCAACGTCGTCGTCGTCAACAATGAAGCTGGTGCCGCTGACACCTTCATCAGATATACATCGGAGGGATAACATCACCGGAGGCAGCACCTTAGTATACCAAGTTTGAACAATTATAGATTAAAAATTATAAGTAATTTTTATATCAAATAAACACCATTAATTAAATTGATTACAAAATGTATTTTCATAAAAAAAATAATTTAGAGCTACAAATATGAATAATCTTCACTAGAAACCTGATCAAACATGATTACACGAAGCACTAAAACTAACACGTGCATTCTTTCGTAGCACTATACAAAAATACGCCGCCAATCCGACCAGGCCCCCTCCTCTTGGGACACCGACGAGGCAGCGGCCGAATCGGCGGAAGAGAAAATCACCTCCGCGAGGGGAAAGTGTTGCTCTATCAGGCGGCCTCCAGTCTGGCCCAGCCCAACGCGGCAGCTCGTCTCCACCTGTTAGTGGGCCGGGCTAGATCTCTATCATCTTCCGCCCCGTCCAGCGGGCGCCGCCACACCTCCCAAACATCGCCTGTACCGCCGCCAGGCTCCCCGCCACCAACCCCTGCCTCCGCCTCATGCTCATGCTCATGCTCATGCTCATGCATATCCGGGACCGTGAGTCCCGCGCCCCCGCCGCACGGTCCAAACTCTTTTCTGCCCGAAGAATTTCCAGCCTGCAATGGTCGACGGACTTAAGATCGGAGTGCAGTTTATTTTTCTCCCTCTGTTTTTTTTTCCTTCAAAATGCCTCCATCTGACTCGGACATTAAACAAATCAGACTTTGTTGAATTCGGAAAACATATTCGAATCCGATTGAGGGCTGATCCGATCTATCCGATCTGTATTTGGAGACACTCAATCCTGTATAAATAAACACAAGTATAGAATTCTTCCACCTCAAGTTTCAAAGGTTCATAATCAGATTGAAGGCCCCTCCAATCCAATTGTATTTTGAGGAATCTGAACACGCATATACAAATATCGACACAAGAGTAATCGTTTCATCAGACCATCAATTAAAGTCTTACAGTTGGATTGAAGGCTGGTCTCGGGTTGTGTTTGGAGGGATATATTTATTTCATCTCAGCTTCAAAGGCTTGCAAGCTTGTGTTGTATTCCTGATGGCACACGACGCCAGGCATACCGATGTAAGTTCTATCTTGAAACATCTCTGTTAGTTACTTTCTTAAGGCTACATTATTCTTCCTCGTATTGGTATTATATGAAAAATTAATAAACTCTGTGTACCTAATTAAAACACAAACATAGTTGGTTTTAAAATATGGCTGAAAATTGTGTGTTTTATTGTTTTTTTTTCTACACATCAGGTTTACAAGAGAGAGTAATCTAATAGCTGGCCGACACAACTGGTTTGGTTCCAGTGTGTTTACACCACTTGGTGTACAGCTAGGGATGAGCCAAAAGGATCTGATATAGACTAGTCAGAAGAGTCTAGTAGATATGTAGAGTATAGGCACACTCATGGATTATATTTTATTGCTTTAATATATTTATATATTTTTATTGGTACGGATTTACATGGAAATTTTGGATTAAAATATTAACTGTGTGTGATCTTGCAGCAAGTTGAGGAAGACATGATAAGCGAGTTAAATGACGATGTTTTGCTCTCAATCTTAGAATATGTCGACTTAACAACATCAGTGAGGGCAAGTGTCCTATCCACACGATGGATACACCTTCCGTGGTTGCTCGGACAACTCAACATAGATATGATGGACTTTCTTCATGAACCATATGCCGATCCCACAGTTGATGATCACATTGATAAAGCAATGGCATCTCTTGCAGAAGCAGTTAGAAGCATGTTGTCTCCTCCCCGCAGAAAGACAGTGATCACCAGACTTTGTGTTTCACTAGTCATAGCCAACAGTTACTCGAGTGAAATTGGTCATCTTGTTGATGAAGTGGTTGAAAATGGAATGGTAAAGGATATAGAGCTCACAAGTGGGGTTGAGAGGACCCCGGGCGCTGTCAGTGATGAAGAAATGGAAAAACATGCAAATGGTGTGAATAGTTTCTTTGGTAACTATCCAAATATATCTTGTTGCCTTACAAGACTCCTCCTTTTTAATGCAACCTTTACGGAATCAGATCTACATAATCTCATTGCAAATGTATGCACGGAACTTCGTTATCTTTATCTCAGCCAGTGTGATACTGGCTTCCAATCAACATTCAAGATAGATGCACCAAACTCAAAACTCAACATTCTAGAACTTGTCCACTGTTATTTTGAGCAAGTTGAGTTGCATTGCCTTCCAATGCTAGAGAAAGTCATATTTGGCTTTTGGCTAACTAGATGTGTGCCCTTGACTTGGGGATACATCCCATGCCTCAAGGAAGTGAAAATCTTTTCAGCCATGCCCCCTCCTCAGGAACCTTTCAAGTTAAGTGAGTTTCTACGTGGTACAACTTGTATAAATACTTTATCATTGGATTTCCTCGGGCAAAAGGTAATACACCATATATTCAATCACTGTCGTATCTACAATTGTCATCAGCGCTGGCCTTATGCCTAGGCAAAGTATTAACTTCTGAGCTAAACAGTGCGGATTAACTTTAGAGAACTTATGTTTTGTGTATCTTACTGTTCGGAAGACTTTCTTGATATAAGTTTGTTTTAATTACATTGAATGATCATGTAGAACTGATTGATTTGTGATCATTCATTTAGGGAGCATATATTTGCTCAAATACTCACTGAAATTTTTTCTTGTTTTCACTCACTAACTGAACATTTCCACCTGTTTTCGTCTTTTCTCAACTCTCCAGATTTGGCTACTACCTGAAAAACATCAGCTTTCCTCAGCATTTAGCAATTTGAGGCATTTGTGTATATCTGATGTCTTTGTTGGATTTGGCCTTTTGTGGACAATAGCTCTTCTTGAAGCTGCGCCATCCCTCGAGATACTTGAAGTTGAGGTACTTTTGCAGTTTTGCTTGTTTCTTTAAATCAATTCAGTAAACCCTTTTTATTAAGAAAAATATCCAATGACCTTTATGCCTTTGTCATTTATGAGTATTGCTGAGTGATTCATGTGGTGGAAGAGTGTGCCTAATAGAATTGATGGATTTGGTACACTGATACTTACATATAGTTATCAAATGGCTAGCATCATCATCTTTTTCTTCATTTAGGGTGATATATTGGAGGTGAAATTGTTAAATTCTTTAATTGATAAACCACCACAAAATTTACTGGGTTGACAATGGTCAATGGGACATAATGGTTTGACCTGTTAAACAATAATCATGTTGCATTCCCTTGTCATGTAGCTGTTGCTTTTGTACCTCTACTATTGCCGTAAGTGCCAAAACGTACAACAAAGCACGTGAGAAGGCCTTATACTTATGCCTCTTGAAAATCTTGTCGTCGACCTAGTGATTAAGCTTGACCAACTCCAAATTTACTATGTTTGGTACAAGTTAGATTCTTTGAAATTCAAAACTTCCTAAACTTATATAAATTGATTCATCACCAAATGTATTATTTTTGTTAATTTGAAATAAGCAAAGTATGTGCAAAGGGGACCATTTCCATGTTATATGTTATATGTTATATAGTAGGTATAGGTCAGATTGGACATACTAATCAGTAGGCACTTTCTCAAATTCTCAAAAATATCACCTCATGAGTCATTAGAGTGAAGATGCAGTGCAAGAATTGTTGGTGGCGTCATCATATATATGGGAGAAATTAGCATGATTCCTAGCTGTCATCATGCAACGTTTTCATGACGAAAGTTAACACAAAGATATACATATATGCACGTGCTATGTTCCCTGCAAATAAATATTTGACTATTGGAAAGTACAACTTAGTTCATTTAATTATTTTCACTTCATAGAACATGTTGCATGTATGCAGGTGTATGACCATCGATGCGAGGAGGACGAGAAAGTAACTGAGACGTGTGCTGAAAGAACTAATGCGCCATGGGAAGTGTCAGAGTCTGCATACCCAAAGCATTTGCCACTGAAAAAGTTTGAAATCATTGGTTTCAATGCATCAGAAGAACATATTGTGTTTATAGGAGCAGTGATGGAGCGGGCTTCTAACTTACAGTCGGTTGTTTTGAAAGACAAGCGTTGTAAGGAATGCGAAGCAACCAGTACAGCGTCACTAAAACGTAAATTTCCAGAGAATGAAGATGAACGAGAGCTGGTAGTGAATAAGCTCAGAGACTGGTTCTCCTCTGGTGCTCAGATAATTTTCAGTGACCGTAAGGTTGTCATCGAACGTGTGCTTGGCTAAAATGAAAAAGATACCTAAAGATTGTTAATGTTTGACTATATGTATTGGTTATTGCACGTCGCTAATATAGGGGACATTGTGAAGCATGTCATGTCTGGATTGTCAGAATTATTACGACAAAGTAAATATTTAGGGGACGGGAGGTTCTATAATTAATTTTTGAGATGTCATATGAATAGATTATGAAGAATTAAGTTGATTTCTTTTCTTTATTTTAACTTTTTTGAGAAATCTTTAAATTGTAGTGAATTATTGAAAAATGTTAGAGACGGTATTATTTACTCCTAATATTTTTTTGGCTAGTTGAAAACTCTGTTTTAGAAAGAAATTTTTAGAAACTCTAGGAGATGCTCGACGGGAGTCCTTGTGGGCTTATTTCATTATTTGGTTGGCATTGGCATTGGAGTTTAGGGAAGTTTGTGGAAACGAACGGAGTGCATGCATGTGTTTTCAAGGGACAAATTAAGATCAAATAGCTAGGAGAGGTGATCATCTTCTTTTTGAGAAAAGGCAAAGGAAACCAAATTCAACGTCCGACCGGCCCAGCCTACCAAAAAAAAAAAAACAGAAGTGCCACCCTTTTTTTTTTGATCGCTGTATCTAATCACGCATCTGCTTGGCATATCCGTACCAAGCTTGCGCGAGATCGTCCTACTACTACTCGGCGTAACAACTGAACGCGACCCGATCAACATGCTCTGAAGAAACAATTCCATCTCGATCCATCTTAATCTCAAAAAAAAAAACCCCAGCTCCATCTCAATCTCAAAAAGAAAAAGAAACAATTCCAGCAACCATGGGATTGTGACCATCGTTCATTCTTCGTGATGACCTACATGCACAATGGCCGTAGGCGTATACCACGTTTGTTCGTCAATCTAGGCGCGATTCAACGAGTCAGGGGATCTCGACGATCGAACAACTGAAACAGTAACATGCAGAACGCGCGATTCAACGAGTCAGGAGGACCCGTCGTCCTACTCATCGATCCTAACTAACAATTGAACTATGTACCTGATGTTTGAACAGTTTGATCATCCAACCGCAACACCCTGACAAGAGCTAGCGAATCGATGTCAACTTCTCAGCGGCCGGCGTCGTCCTCGTCCTCTACCGCCCCGTGTCTCGCGGGGTCGGCGCTCACGCCGTCCTCGTCGTGTCCTTGGCCTCGGGCACTGGGTCCTCGCGGCGGCCGTTCTCCGGGACATCCTCTCCCCCGCCGTGCTCGTAGTCGGCTACCGCCTCCACCGCCGCGGGGACGACCTCCTCTCCGTCGCCGTGCTCGTGGTCGGGTGCCGCCTCCACCGCTGCGGGGACGACCTCCTCTCCCTCGCGGTGCTCGTGGTCGGGTGCCGCCGCCTCCGCCGCTGCGGGGCTCTCCTCCGCCTCCTCTGCGGTGGCCTCCTCTCCCCCGCCGTGCTCGTGGTCGAGTACCGTCGCCTCCACCACTGGGCTCTGGTCCTGCTCATTCTCTTCGAGCCCTGCCTCTAGGGCGTAGCGCTCCAGGTTGGCGCGAGTAAGGTCGAGCAGAATCCATTCGGCTACCTCCGACTTCAGCTGTGCGTGAGAAAAATCTCTACTCGAGAATCTCTCGTAGAGGTGGGGAGCAACGTACGAGCACGGGGAGCACCGTCGACACCCCGGCGGGCACCGTCGACACCGCGGCGGGTCTTTCGTCCTCCATCTCGTCTCGGCTCTCTCGCGAAAGTGTTTTGGCCGTTTGGCGTTTGGATGGTATGCTGGTATTGGTGGAGAAGATGTATAGTACGCCTGTAGGTATATATAGTAGCACGGCACGGTATTGTCTGGGCCCTGCTGGGCGCGCTTCGCTAGGCCGTCCGCCGTCCGCCGTCATAGAAGAATGGTGAAGGCGCTTCGCTAGGCCGTCCGGCGTCCGCCGTCACCTTGTGTGTGTGTGTGTTTTTTTTTTAGTTCAGGAGCTTCATTCATTATATTATCATCTGATTACTACAGTCATTTGTTAGCAGACTCTGTAGACAGTATGGAGGGTTATCATGCCACTCATCCAAAACATTGCTACAAGAGACTTATCTAGACACTCATGAGAGCTACCTTATTACAAGAACGAGGTGCAAAAATAAAGATAAACTCATCAAAGCTCCTCCTGACGCTACAAATATCACGAAGAATGAGGCTAACAGCTGATCTCCGTACATGTAGGTTGTTCCACAGATTAATAGTTAAAGGCCGTCATTCTCTAGACACAGTTTGGATACACCAAGCTGCTGCGCCATCTCTATGCCATCCCTGCAAGCCTTTGCCTCCATCAACAAAGCATCATACGCCTCATTATGCCAGCCGCACCGCTAGCTTTAAACTGTCCATCATGATCTTGTATCACCACATCAGTGGCTCTTGTGTGGTCCTTTTCCATAAATGCGCCATCAACATTGCATTTGAACCACCCGCCTGGGGACGGCTCTAGCGGTGATTAGGCTTAGACCGCTCCCCCTTCTCTGGATGTATCGTATTCCGTCACCTTGTGTCCTGTGTGTTGCTGATCTCCGTTTGCTCGTGAACTCGTGATATAGATAGATCGGTTGGGTTTGGGTAAAAACTGTATCGTCGACGCATCGTCCTGCCTGATATCGCACGCGTTTGATATCATGCATGGCTTGTAGGAGTAATGAATACTGTGGAAGTACACGAGAAGCGTATATATTCTCGCTCAAATTCCAAATCATAAAGCATTTCAAAAAAATCTAGACACTTCGCAAACTAGTTTGCCTGTGGCAACGTGAGTCGGTGAGTCCAGTGCAGGCTGGGCCACCCGGAGAGGTGTGAGGTGTCCGTAACCTCTCTCGTTTTTTATTTTATTTTATTTTATTTTATTTTTATTAAGCCCTTCTCTTGTCTCCGGGAGTCCGGGCCGAGTCGGCAAGTCCTCGACGGTGAGCCGTATATTACCCACGCAGGCCCAGACCCGGACCAAACAAAACCACACACCACCACCTCCTCGTCGGCTCGTCATCGCCATCATTTCATCGCTAGTCTCCGTTCCATCCTCCCCAAATTCCCCCAAATCGATCTCCCCCGACCCCGAATCCCCGCGCCCCCGCGTCTGAATCCGGCGCGCCCCGCCCCGATCCGTCCGATCCGCGCCGAATCGCCGCCGCTCGGGGCGGAACCCTAGCCCGATCTCGACCCGTTTCCCCGCGATGGGCGCCGGCCGTGTCTGCCGCGGCGGCCCCTCCTCCGCCTCCCCCGCCGCTGCGGGACGGCCGTTCCCGCCGCTCGCCGCGTCCTCCTCCGCCTCCCCTTCGT